>SJYA01002100.1:1006679-1039282 GCA_006410615.1 Neotragus moschatus | reverse complement strand
CCTTCCCACATCCCTTCCCCCTCAAAAACAGACATTTCAGCATGCCAAAGGCTTCACATGATCTGTCTTCTTCCTCCCTTTTCAGCCTCACCTTCTGCTGCCACTTACCCCAAAACCCCTGCCACTGGCCCTTTATGCCAGGAAAGCTGAACTACTTCACTGAGGTGAGGCCCACCTTCTGCTTTTGCTTTTTTTTAATCCCATTTTACCCCCTTTGCCTGATACCTCCCCCTGTCATTCATGTGCTAAATTCCCATTCAGTCTCCACTGTATAGCTCCATGGTCTTTCCATGGAGCCTTTCTTTAGCTTCCTGAACAGAGTAATTATTCATCTTCTATTCTCCCTGCTCAACTTTAAAAAAAAATACTCATTTGGAACTTGCCTCGCAGTCCCGTGGTTAGGACTGGGTGCTTTCACTGCTCTGGGCCCAGGTTCCATCCCTGGTCGGGGAACTAAGATCCTGCAAGCTGTGTAGCCTGGCCAAAAGACGAAACAAAGCCTCAGTCAAATATGTCAACATTTTACAAATGTCTGTTGTCATTTATTGTATATGTAGATGTTCCCTACTAGACTAATAAACTCTGTAAGGATGAGAGACCAAAATTTACTCATCCCTTTTTCCCAACACAGTGTCTAGCACCAAAAATGCACTGAGCAAAGGTTTGTGCCTGGAAGACAGAAAGTATCAGTGACCCTCTTCTGGGAATTAAGGAACAAATATCCAACACTGAAAGGAAAAGCCTGCCATTGGAAAGGAGAGTGGAGTACACATTAGTATCAAATGAAATTAGTGTCTTCACTTCTTATAAATGTGCTGGGCTTTTCATGTGTCTAGGACGATAATGCAGGGCTTTGAGAAGCGGAGAGAGATTAAAGGGAAGTTATACAGTGAGAGAGCATTTTCCTTTGGTAATAAGTTGTTAGAAGTTGTTGCGTACCTTCTTCTAGTCAAACAGAAAGCTGACAAATGTTTTCCAAGTGTTACAGAATTTTCTAATCGTTTGTCTTCCACTGACATTTTTATTTAATCATTTCAGATGCAAGAGTAAATTACTGACCTTGTGTGTAATTCAACTAGTGCACTTAAAATGGCGATACAGGGCAGATTGTTATCAGCTCACCAGGATGTGTGATGTGATACCATTTGAAGCTCTGAAAAGGGAAGGGAAGGGATTGTGTCTTCAGATAACTCAACCCTGGAGCTCTGGCCTGTTTATACTGTTTTTAGGTGTATAAAAGTGCTAGTTTTAGGTGTATAAAAAGGTGTATACATGCTGCTAGTTTAGAGAGTCAAATAGTTCCTTAAGGTTTATTATGAAACAGTATTTTTCCCTGTACCTTAAAGGAAACTACTTTAGTAATTTTAACAGATTCTCTCTTGTGTGTGTGTATGTTTCTTAGTCGTGTCCAGCTGTTTGTGACCCCCCTGGACTGTAGCCCACCAAGCTTCTCTGTCCATGGAATTCTCCAGTCAAGAATACTGGACTGAGTTGCCATTCCCTTCTACAGGGGATCTTCCCAACCCAGGGATCGAATCCGAATCTTCCACGTTGCAGGCAGATTCTTCACCATCCAAGCAACTGGGGACGGCTTACCTCCAAGTCACTAAATAACCTGACAATATCGCTTCTTCTTGGGTTCTAAGATTATCAGTGATTCCTTCAGTAGAGGATGGTACTGTAGCTCCCTTTCACCACATCTTTACTGAAGGTATATTCCATTCTACCAATATGGGTTTGTATTTAAACTACCAGTTCTATGTAAAGTTCCCTCATAGATAAAACATACAGTATACTATGATTACTTTTTTTCTACCTAATATTTTTTTTTATTTCTTTGAAGTTTATGATCCTCTTATTTTTACTTTGATTAGTTTTCAATATGCTTATAGCTAATTCTACCCCAAGCTCTCCACCAGTTATCTAAATCTCCTCTCAAGATGTTCAGACATGTCAGATGTACAGTCAGTTGCTTGTCAGGTTTTCAGTCGATTTAATCTTTGGAAATCTCTCCTGCTCCAGTCTGACCTGATCCAATCTTCTCTGCCTTAACTAAAATCCTCAGGATTCCTATCACCTCTCTTGTGCTGAAATTCATTTTCTGAACGGATTCCATGTCTTCTTTCTCAGTTTACTCTCATTTTGTTGACAAATATCTTCCTTTAGCTTCCTGAGAAAGGATGTGTGGAGGTAAATTTTGGTAACTTTGTAAAACTGAAAATATCTTTTTTCTTCTTTTACTTGGTATGGAATAGGTTGGAAATATATATATGTGTGTGTGTGTATATATATAGATATACACATAATATACCTATATAGGTATATAAAATAGCAACACCGATTCAATGAACAGGAGTTTGAGCAATCTTTGGGAGATAGTGAAGGACAGGGAATCCTGGTGTGCTGCCGTCCATGGGGTTCCAGAGAGTTGGACATAGTTTAGCGACCTAACGACAACAGATACATTTTAAAGAATTTTCCAGTCAGTGCTCCATTATATTTTAGCCTCCAGTATTACTTTTGATGTTTGGTTTTTGTATTTGATTACCCTAAAGATACCTGACTCCCCCCTTTATTTTAATGTGACCTATATACTTTGTTTTGCTTTGCTTTGTTTCCTTTCTGGAAATCTGTAGAAACTCCTCTTGTCCTCAGTGTTTTAAAATTTCAGACTGATGGGCACTTGAGTTTATTTTTATTCATTGTGCTGGGTACTCAGTGAATCCTTTTAGTCTGAAAATTCAAGTCATTAAGTTATGGGAAATTTCTTTGAATTATTTTATTGACGATTTCTTCTTTATTTTCAATTTTTAGACTACTATTGTGTCTAGGTAATAGATCTTCTGCACTGATCCTCTAATGTTACCTCTTTTGTCCTGTTTTCAATCTCTTTGTCTTTTAACTCCTCAGACTTTCTCTTAACTTTGTGTCTTGCCCGTCTATTTTTTGTTTTTCATATTTTAAATTGCTAAGAACTCTTTTTTTCTTGAATAGCATCCTTTGTGTAGTATCGTCTTTTATCCATCTGAGCATATTAATGGTTTTAGAAATGTTTATTCTTATTTTTGTTTTCAGTTTGACCTTGATATTGTCATTTGCCTTAGAGGCATTTCTTAAGTTTAATGATCAGTTCAGTTCAATTTAATCACTCAGTCATCTCCGACTCTTTGCAACCTCCTGAATCGCAGCACGCCAGGCCTCCCTATCCATCAGCAACTCCCGGAGTTCACTCAGACTCANTATTCTTGCCACCTCTTCTTAATTTCTTCTACTTCTGTTAGGTCCATACCATTTCTGTCCTTTATTGAGCCCATCTTTGCATGAAATGTTCCCTTGCTCTGCTAAGTCGCTTCAGTCATGTCCGACTCTGTGCGACCCCATAGATGGCAGCCCACCAGGCTCCCCCATCACTGGGATGCTCTCCAGGCAAGAACACTGAAGTGGGTTGCCATTTCCTTCTCCATTGCATAAAAGTGAAAAGTGAAAGTGAAGCCACTCAAGTCGTGTCCGACTCTTAACGACCCCATGGACTGTAGCCCACCAGGCTCCTCCCATGGGATTTTCCAGGCAAGAGTACTGGAGTGGGGTGCCATTGCCTTCTCTGAAATGTTCCCTTAGTACCTCAAATTTTCCTGAAGAGATCTCTAGTCTTTCCCATTCTATTGTTTTTCTTTCTTTGCATTGATCACTTAGGAAGACTTTATCTCTCCTTGATATTCTTTGGAACTCTGCATTCAAATGGGTTTATCTTTCCTTTTCTCCTTTGCCTTTCACTTCTCTTCTATTCACAGCTCTTTGTAAGGCCTCCTTAGACAACCATTTCGCCTTTTTGCATTTCTTTTTTCTTGGGAATGGTCTTGATCCCTGCCTCCTGTACAATATCATGACCTGTTTTTAAAAACCTCAGGTAAATATGTTATCCATGTAACCTTGTCACTTTAATTTTCTGATTGGCTATCTAAATTTAAACTCCTACCTCTCTAAAATGTAATTTCCTCATCTGTAATCCCTGCTCATCTTCCTGGTTTGTGGTGAGGATGAAATGAGATGGTAGGTGGAAAATAATTTGTGAGGAGCAAAGTACAAGAATAGTTTCCTTTCCTTCTGTGCCATCAGGATAGGCCTTGAGGATAATAAAGTGACATCTGTGATTTACCGTCACTTTGTTTTTTTATTTTTGTCTCATGATCTTCAAAAATATGGATGTCTGACTTTAGACAAGACTCCTGTTAAGCAAATAGTTGTTTAAAGAACTGTACTCAGAATATCAAAATCATCATAAAAAGTTAGTGTTGACATAGACCTATATACCCTGAGGAATGAAGGCTAGGAACTAAGTTTTAATGTAAAATAATAATTATTTTATCCTCATTATTATTACTGTTACTTTTTAATTTTTTCACCACATCATGTGACATGTGGAAGCTCA
Organism: Neotragus moschatus; assembly: GCA_006410615.1. Classification (NCBI taxonomy): domain Eukaryota; kingdom Metazoa; phylum Chordata; class Mammalia; order Artiodactyla; family Bovidae; genus Neotragus; species Neotragus moschatus. Next base: position 1,034,853 of record SJYA01002100.1, on the reverse strand, counting down.
GTTCCCCAATCAGGGATCAAACCTGTACCCCCTGCATTGGGAGCACAGAGTCTTAACCCCTGGACTGCTGGGAAATCCACACTATTACTTTAAAAGTGAGCTAGCAAGCATGTATTTAACACTGTCAGTGTTCAGTCCATGATAGGTACTCGGAGGTAACAGTAAGTATGAGGCTCAAGCCCTACCTTCAAGGGATTTGTGATCTGGTTGGAAACAAGGTATATAAATCATGAAAGGTTTTATAACACAAATGGTAAATTAAAATAATCAAAAAGAGAGGCACCTCACTGCACCACCTGATCAACCAACTAAATCTTACTCAGTACAGACGGCAGATTGTCTCAGTATCATTTATTGAAGAGTCTTTATCTTTTATCCACTGTTGATAATCAGTCTGCTTCATATATCAAATTAACTTACACATGGATCTGTTTCTAGGCTCCTTTTTCTGTTTCATTGTTTATAGTCTATCTATAGGCTAGTCCCATATTTTTAATTAATATAAGGTGTAATTTCTATAAGTCTTACTGAGGTTTGAGCATCTCTCTTCCTCCTAACATTTGGAACCACTTGAGAGAGGAGATAGGAGACAGACTAACAGAAATCAAAATGTCAGTTTTATTACTGATAAAGCCACTTGGAAAATGCACCTTTAGATCTATTATAAAAGTGCATGCAAAGACATCACTCAAAATTAAACCTACTCTTGCAATCAGGATGTGAACTGGCGAGCCCCAGGTTTCCCCGCCAGCAACCAGCCCTTAACTATACTGTCCGGTGACTCCTGCAGAAACCCAGATGGGGCTAAGCCAGGAATACCCAGGTTTTATCTTTCCCTCTAAAGTCACCAATCAGAAAGGGCCCTCTTCCCCTAAGAGCAAGTAAGTGGGAGGATGGAGAGAGGCCAAGAGTGTTACTCTTAAATCATATCCCTTCAAAGCAAGGGGAAAGGAAGATTTCCCCAACTTTCTTGATATCTGGTCTGGTGAGGCTCCTACTTACAGTCCTTCTTCAAATCTCTTTCGGCTTTTTTTGATTTATGAATTGTATTTGAGTGATTTGACAGCTTTATGATATTGAGTCTTTCTGTGAACATGGTATCTCTTTATATATTTTGTTTTTTTTTTAAAACAGACCTCAGTAACGTGTTGAAGCTTTCTTCATAAAGGCCTTACATATCTTTTATTATATACTCAGTCCTTGGTAGCTTACCATTTTGGTTGCTGTTATAAATTTTTTATTATAGCATCCAACTTCTTTGTGGCTAGTATAAAGGAACACCACCACTAATTTTGTATTTTGGAGAATGTATCCAGCAACCTTACTAAACATTAATTGTAATAGTTTATCTTAGATTCTTTTGAGCTTTTCTGTATATACAATCATGTTTTCCAATGATGGCGTTATTTCTTCCTCTTTTTACAATTTTTATTACTTTTTGTTCTCTTATGTTCTATGGAAGAGGAGCAACAATAGTGGATATTAATGATACAGTAATAAAATAGCAGTAGTCATTCCTGACTTTAAAGAGAGTGCTTCTTTTCACCATTAAGTATCTTTTACAGGTTTGGATAGATATTCTTTATTAGCAAAAGGAAGTTTCTTTCTATTCCCAGCTCTCTACGAGTTGTTCTTCTTGAAATTATGAATGTGTGCATTTTGAATTTTATAAAATGCTTATTATGTTTACTGAGATAATACTATAGTTCTGTTGTTAAACCATCTTTGCCACCTGCGATATACTCTACTTGATTATGATGTATTATTTTTTGTATAGTATTAGATTTCATTTGCTAATTTTTAAAATTTACTTTATTGAAGTGTAGTTGATTTACCATGTATTAATTTCTGCTTTACAGGAAAGTGGTTCAGTCATACATTCATACATATATATATATATATTCTTTTTCATATCCATTCCATTATGGTTTGTTACAGGCTACTAAGTATAGTTCCCTTTGGAACTAGGACCTATTGTTTATCCATTCTACGTATAATACATACAGTGGACAGAGGTGAGCCGACACTGGGAGTACTGACGGATAGGGGAGCCTGGTGTGCTGCATGTAGTCCATGCGGTCACAAAGAGCTGGATACAACTAAGCGACTAAGCAGCAACATGTATGACAGTTTGCATCTGCTAATCCCAAACTCCCAGTCCCTCCATCTCTCACTCCCTGTCCCCCTGGGCAACCACAGTCTGTTCTCTATGTCTGTAAGTCTCTTTCTGTTTTTTAGATAAATTCATTTGTGTCACATTTCAAATTCCTTGTATCAGTGATCTCATATGGTATTTGTCTTCTCTGACTTACTTCACTCAGTGTGGTAATCTCTAGGTCTGTCCATGTTGCTGCAGATGGCATTATTTCATTATTCTCTTTATGGCTGCATAGTATTCCATTACACATACACACACGCACACATGCACTTTTTTGTTTTGTTGAAGTATAGTTGATTTGGGCTTCCTTTGGTGGCTCAGTAGTAAAGAATCGCCTACAATGCAGGAGACCCAGGTTTGATCCCTGGGTTGGGAAGATCCTCTGGAGAAGGGATTGGCAGCCACTCCAGTATTCTCGCCTGGAGAATACCATGGACAGAGGGGCCTGGCTGGCGACAGCCCATGGGGTTGCAAAGAGTCGGACACGACTGAGTGACTCACACTAACTGATAGTTCGTTTACAGTGTTGTGTTAGTTTCAGGTGCACAGCATAGTAATTCAGCTATACATACACTCCTTCTTTTTCAGATTCTTTTCCCATATGGATTATTACAGAACATTGAATAGAGTTCCTGGTGCAATGCAGTAGGTCCTTGTTGGTTGTGTTTTATTTATAGTAGTGTGAATGTTAATCCCAAGCCCCTAATTTATCCCTCTCTTCCACATTTCCCCTTTGATAACCATGTTTGTTTTTGAAATCTGTGAGCCTTTCTGTTTTGTAAATAAGTTATTTTATATCATTTTAATTAGGTTCCATGATTTGCTGCTATTTTTAGAATATCTACTTTTGTAAACTGAGATGAGGCTAGCCTATGTATACAATAATCTTTGTCTGATTTTGGTAACAGGATTATAACAGCCTCGTAAAATAAACTGAGGCTCTTTCCCCCTTCTTTTCTACTCTCTTTTTCCATTCTCTGGAAGAGTTTATGTACAACAGGAATTATCTGTCATGAAGGTCTGAAAAACCTAGTGGTTTCCATTTTTTGAGGGGAAGAAGAGGTTTTTAGCTACTAATTTAATTTTTATGATGATTATGGGTCTACATATGTTCTATTTTTTCCAGTTCCTCCTTAAATCACTCCAATGTGATTTCCAGTTCTCTCAGTGTACTGGAATTCCTCTTATCTAGGTAGGTGCCTAAAACTCAAATGTTGCCAAACCTAGCGGCCACTTTTTCATCCTTAGCCTCGTCTGTATTTAGTGACTTTGGCCTTGCTGGCCGTTCCTGCCTTCTTGATGCATCTTCCTTTCCTGGCTTCCAGCACAGTCTTCCCCTGTCTTTCCTCCTCCCAGCTGCCCTTTTCTGCCTGTCTCTCCTGTTCATCCTCGTTTTTTTGATCAGTAAGTATGGAGAACTGCACAGCTCTGCCTGAAGGCCTCCTGTCCTTTTCTCTCTGCTTCCTTCTCTCGTGCTCTCATGACCCACTCTTGAAAGCTATCTACGTGCTACGACTCCTTGCGTCATTTTCAGTGGCAGCCTCTCCTGTGAGCTCTATAGTCAGAGAGCTGCTTGAAACCCCCCCTTGGAGTTCCATAGGCACCTCAGCCTCAGCATTTAAAACTCCTTCCACTAGCCTTCTTCAGCTCAACAAACGACACACTGTCTGCCCGGTTGCTCAAACCAGAGGAGCATTCTTCTTTTCTTCACTCCTCCCTAATCTAGTCTAGTTCATCAGCAAAAATGCTATCATCTCTGCCCACCAACTGTTCTTCCCACCATCTCTGCTGCTACCACTCCAGCCCAGCCACCACCTGGTCTTACCCAGGCACTACACTAGTCCAGTCTGTCTCCCTGGTTTCATTCATGTCCCATCTCTGTTCATTCTTTACAGTAGCCAGCATGATCTTTTTAAACTTTAGCTGTATCTTAATCACTCCCTAGCTCCAGGGGCTAGAGTAAAATCCGAGCTCTTTCCTACCCGCGCCTCTCCCCTTGCTCTCACGTATGGCCCTTATACCGGCTCCTCAAGTCACACACTGTCAAGTATGTGCGCTCCCTCTTCTGTCTCTCCTTCCTCCATCCATACCCACACCCTCAAATAGCGGGAACAGCTTTAGAAAAGGCACAGCAGCTTTACTGGCAAAGAACAGACCACTTGGCTAGTGTGCAAATTCATTTCAGAAACAGAGAGGATCTAGGTTTTGTGGCACGTTGAACTTATACAATTAGGGAACCCTTTCAGGAAAACAATACAAAACAGAAAATACAAAATTAGGTGGGGGGAAAGTAAATATTTTAAGTGAGAAACAAAATCATAACCAGTTACTGGAACTTTAGAAATTAGATCCCTTTCTTCTGCAATCTCTTTAGACAGTTTACCCAAAATGCTTACATGAAAGTGTTTCCTCACTGCACCCTGACTGTCTTTTCCCTCCTTAAACATAACCATTTCCAGCAACTCTCCATTTCTGAGGTTCAGGTAAATTAAATGACTTTCCAAGCATGGCCACTCCACGAGCCTGTGGCAGGAAGACTGGAGTCCAGGTCTCCTGGCACTGACATGGTAAACCCATTAAGCCCCCAGTTCCCACATCTGTATAGTGCCCCTTATGCCAGCTGTGCCAAGCACATTAACACTGAGTGAATAGTAGACACCGCTTTATGGTGCCGTAATGAAAAACGGACTGCTGAGACAGATGCAGAGTAGTGCAAAATGTCTGCCACATTACGAACCCAGGAAAGACTGCTGTGGAAAGGCAGCCTGGAGGTTCCAAACCTAAACAAAGCTGGGACAAACACTTCAGCCTCAGGGGAAACCTGAGAATTTCCGAACTGAGGACTTACCTCCCCAGCCTGTGCTCCTTAGGGCAAAGGGTAAAAAAACTCACACCCCTAAGGGAGCCGCTTATGTCTTTTGTAAAAGAAAACACTTCCATCCTCTGTGCCGCGGTTACCATTCACAGACTGGTCCTGGTGGAAGTAGATTGCTGTGTGTTCTTTTGGTGTCGAGAATTTCACCATCAGTGCAGTCACTGAATTCCTCCTTATGGTAAACTTCAGAGTTGTGTGACAGATTGTTTTGTTTCTTAAAGAAAAGACCGTGTGATTTTTCTTTTCTGTCACATGACAGAACAGAATTCTTATCTAACATCAAAGCATCTTACCTGACTAATCATAAAACTATCCCACTGGGGCACAGTTCCCAGCACTTTATGCTGATCCTTTCCGAAAGAAGTCTCCGTTTTCTCATCCTCGAATCACTAACCTGGTTGCGACTGCCAAGCAACAGAAATTGGAAAAGCAGAATTTCAGCTCAGAGGCTGTCCTCTTGAATGGTTTGGTTGAAAGCCACCACCATGCCCTTAAACATCTCATTTTTCCTCTTCTTTTTACTACTAACTAGAAGGAGGTCCAGGATTCCATTCCGCGTGCTCATGCACAGCCAGTGCTGAATTATGGTCAGGGAAGCCTGACCGCTTCCCTGACATGCGAGCCACTGTTTGACAGCTGCCACTGAGACAATATGTTTAGCGCTGAGAGGAAGAGTCTGTGCTGTGCTGCTGTGAACAGACTGTGTGCGGGGGCTCCTGCATCCAGGCCCTGCGGACAGTCCTCAGTTACGTCTCTCCACTGTCTCTCCCCCGGGCCGAACTGACCCCTAGACAGGCCCCCTCATTCCTGACCTCAGTCCTTTTCTCAGACAAGCTCCCACCGCCTAGAATTGCCTGCTCTGCCTCTGCTCTCTCCAGGCGTTGCTTTCACTTCAAGATCCAGCTCACATCCTACCTCATTCATTCACTCACTCAGCAGGCAGAGGTAGCAGGTCCTCCCCTGGTACCTTAGGTTCACTCTCCACAAGCTTTACCCACCAGCTTCTGAGCAGCGATGAGCGGGCACTGAAATTGGCACAAGATGTGATAGAAAACAAAGTATGAAGTACCAAAGGAGGGTGGAGAAGTTATCTGGAACATTCTTAAGGATGTCATTTACTCCCCAGTGTAAGGTGTCGGGTATAGGTGAGGACTGGACAAGCCTTCACTAAGGAGATGGCATTTAGTGGACCGAGGGCATGTGAAGATTGCAGGGCAGGCCAGAGTGGGAAGCAGTTGCCCAGCTCTAAGGAGCATATGAAGACTGTGGGTTTGAATAAGTAGCTCTGCCACTCACTCTCTCTGTGACTTCAGGCAAGTTTAAACTCTGCTGAAAAGTGTCTGTAAAATGGAGATTATAGTGCCTTCCTGATAAAGTTGATATAAAGATTAAATACAGAAATACTTAGCATACTTCCTGGCACATAATAGTAACAAATGGTAGTATTATTATATCATGGGTAAATGAAATCATAGTTGTCTCTTTTAAAAATTAAATCCATCCTTTACTATTTTATTTTTCCTTTAAAATCTACAGTCATAAAAAAAATACAGTCATCTCCTTACAAATAGGGTATAGAACATGGTTCTTGATCACAATTTAATAATGGCTCATGCTTCTTTGTACATTAGTGATACAAAATATTCACCATTTCCCTTCTACTTTTCCCCAAGTACTTAATACGACCTTTCTCTGAACTTAGAGGGATGTACCCCACAGTTCTAGTTGCCTGCTTACTATTTTGGTTACTTATTTTCTTAGGTTAACTCTCAGCTATAGTTAGAAGTTATGTAAAATGAAAGTTTCTTTTTTGCAGAATTTACCATGTTTTCATTTAAGTTTATAACAACCCTGTGAAGGAGGCAGGGCAAGGATGGTGATCATGATCTTACATATCAGAATCCTTAGAAATAGGAAGTGACTTGCCATGATCACAGGATAACACGGGATGGAACTGGGGCCAGCAACGCTGGGTGCCTGACTCCTGGTTGCATGTTCTTTTTGTCATGCCAGGCTGCCTCTTATTAGCTAGTGGTCATTCTTTTCCTTCTCTGCACTTCCCCAGCCCCCTCTCTCTCTCTGCCCCTGAATTTCTAACACCTAGTATTACCTTCCCCAGGGAAGCCCATCAAAGTCAAATCCAGAGTGATAGAAAAGTACCTGCAGAATCAAGACAGGAAGGCATTCTTTGTTGCCTGTTTTCCCCCACTTACCTCAGAGAGACAGGAAACTGGTAAGAGTCATGAAGCTTTGTTAGAATTTAGAACTTGAAGACGAAAGAAACAAAAATGGTGGCATGTTTCAGCTGCGTTGGTTAAGAGACAAGAAAGCTAAGGGAGCACGTGAGCTGGCTTAAACACGTCTGTCCTTCCACTGTGTTTGCCTTCCTTAAGTTTCATCTTCTTTCTTTCAGAAAAAGACATGATAAAAGCAGGGTTTCAGAACCATCTGTCCTGCTTTATACATGAAATGTTTTATTCTAAGCTTAATTTTTACTGACTATAAAGCATCACAATACGGTGGAAGGAGCACTGGATTTGGGAATCAGAAAACGTAGTTTCCAACTTCAGCTCCGTCATTTAATTTTCATAAATTTTTTGAGTATCAGTTTTTTCAGTGGAGGTAATGGCAGCAGCCCTATTTCCCAAGCATCATTATATGGAACAAATGAGATAATGTCTGTCCAAGTGGTTTATAAACTAAAAAGGACCATACAAAATATTATAAGCATTATTCATACATTTAACAATTCATTAAGGATCTCCTCTGCATACAGCACTGTTCAAAAGACGAAAGAAAATTCAAAACTGTGAGATTTGCCCTGCTTTTGCTTAGTTGACAGTTGTTTAGTTTATAATCTGAATGAGTAGATAAGACAAATTAAATATTTTGAAGAACAAGACTTACAAAAACATTCTCCTGCATTGTTCAGTCTCACTGTCACATGGGACGCACAGCCGGAGCCCCGGCTTCAGTGGACCGTGTTGCACGGCGATGGTGCTCAGCCTTGCACTGACTTGCTTGATGTTTTGGGGCCAGGCGTGCCATTTTTATTGAGGCTGCCTCAATTTCCATGACCTTAGTGATGCTAGAATACTGAGAAGACATATCCTTGGCTACTTTGCAGCTTGCTGGAATACTTCTGATTCCTTCCAGCATTTAATGATGTGACTTTGGGAGAAGCAACTGGTGGATTTATGTAAGGTCGTATCACTTCATTGGTTAAATCTCTAGATAGTGTTTCTGCTCACCTGTTTCTGATCTAATTCTCTGTTCTTTTTTATAAATAGAATCAAGTTGAACAGTTTTTTTTAATGAACAAATGATTAAGAAAGTAAGAATTTTGACACATTTTAAGAAAATGGGCTTTTTCAGTCAATTGAAAATAATGAAAATTTTGGAACCCATCTTTCTTAAAACCAGAGGGTAGTGATATAATAGTTCAGCTTTTAAGCAAACCATCCACCTGTGAAAATGAGACCCTACCCTGTATTAACGTTTTTTTAAGCCTTATTTTTTAAACACTGATCTATCTTCTCTCCTTCCCTCCATCATTTGCTCATGCTGAATTCAGAACTAGTGCCTGGCAGGTGACCTAAGGGACTTAAAAGCCATGTCGTCTAGCTGACTCTGGTTTTTAAATTTAGATCAAATGACATTGTCTTTGAAGTCTCAAGAGTACTACTTAAGGTAGACATATCAGAGGGGCGTGCCTTTCAAAGTACTCCTTACTGGCTGGCATCCTTAATATGAAAAGTGAAGGCTGGTCAAAAATAAATGAAAAAGAAAGTTTTATTGGAGTTATTTACTCTTAAGATAGCTTTTTCAGACGGAACCTCGACAAGTTATCTCATTGCCTCTAGACAGGAATACACAAGGCATATGGGTATCTGTAGTATTTTAAAAGACCTTGGGGGACCAGGCTTCTTCTATAACTCATTCCAGAATTTAAACACCCTCACTTCAGGAAATTCTTCCCTATATTTAACTTACAGGCCCCCTTCTGCGGTTAACACCCATTTCCGCTTTTCTCTGTCTCCAGTCAGGATGGAGAACAGCTGGCCAACATCCTTTGTGTGCTAACCCTCCATCAGTGAGAAAGTCATTTGGGTATCCCGGGGCTGCTTTTCTCACCCTCCAGCAGCCAAGTCTTTGAACCAAATAGAGATTTTTTTTTTTTTCCTGTTTTTATTTGTGCCTTGTTTCTCTCTCACCGTTCTTTTTGATTATCAATGAATAAAATTTGGAAAATGTAAAAATACACAGATGACAGGAAAACGATAGCCCTAGAATCCAGGGAGGGAAACCACTGTTAAGTTAGTTGTCAATGTGTTACTTATACGGTTGAGATCATATCGTCTATATCAGCACTGAAGTATAGTCTGAGCTGCATATGTAGAAACTTAAACATTTTCTGCCAGCCACATTGCGGAAAGATAAAAAGCAATAGGCAAACTAATTTTAATAGTAGTTTTCCTGTAATTCTAGAGTACTGATTGGCGTGTGATCAGTATTTTTAATTATTAATGTTTTACACTCCATTTTCATTCTAAACCATCTAAATCCAGTGTGTATTAGACATTCACAGCACATCTCAAGCCCAGCTAGCCGCCATGCGGTACTCAGTAACATGTAGCTGCAGTGTTGAAGCACAGTCCTTGCAGTTGTATGTACTGCTTTTTTGTCTGTCATATCTTAAGCCTATTACCAATGCCATTACCAAATTTTTACATCATTTTAATGTCTGCATAATATTTCATCAATTAGATTAGTATAAGTGTATCTTAGAAAGTTTTGTTCTTCATGAGTAGCCATAGAGTGTTCTCTTTTTACTTCTTTTTTTCTTTCACATTAACTGAGTGTTTCTTAACACATTGCCCCAAAACAACAACAACCAATTATTCCTTTTGGGTACAGTTAATCAAATCCACTTATTCATAAAACAGATATATTCCCTTGGTATCTACTAAGTGCTCTGTACTCCCTTAGACTGGGAAGTAGAGGAGTGGGCTTCAGAAAATAGAAGGCCCGGTCCCTCCCATACTCTTTACAAGACTTGGCTCCACAGTTGGACTGCACACACACTGTATTTTACTCTAACTTAAATATTCTTCCCTTCATTTCTGAACCCCTCTGCACCTTAAGATACACACACAGCCTGACTGATTGACTCTACCTTATCTTTCAAAGGCCAATCAAAGATAGTCACCGGTGCTGAGTCCTCTAGGTGACTACCAGCTCCCTCCTCCATCATACAAAATGTGTATCGTGTTCAGAGCACTGTGGTGTTCTGGTGATTGGCTAACTCTCCGTCTTCTCTACTAGAGTGGAAACGCTAATGATAGAAACCTTATTTTATGAGCCTCTTTATTCCCAGTGCCTAGCAGATTACCAGGCAGTGAATGTGGATTTCAGTACTGTCTACTGAAATATGTGTTGAAATACAAGTGATCATGTTAAGCATCAGTTGGATGGTATAATTACAAGTATTGATCATGGAGTTCAGAGAGGTCATTTTAAATTGGCATATCATTGAAGAAGGCTTTAACAAATGAGGCAGGACTTGAACTGGGCTTTGGGAAGATAGTTATGCCTACTATGGGGGGGAGATGCCCTGTTCCAGGAAGTCTTGTTTTTCAGGAGGAATCCTTTAGCATGTATCAGCAGATAAATATCTTTCTAGATCTAAAACACTGTACTAGGTTTCAAGAAGGCTGACAGGGCTTTGCAGAATTAGAAAGTACTGCTGACTGCTTCATGTGATCTTTTGAGTTTAAGCTGCGTTTCAACTTTGGAGATGTTAAAGGTAATTTTATATGACGCTTGTTCAATAATCCTTCTGCTAGGGATAACTGTGTATATAAGAAGAGGTAACATCATTATAGAAATATCAAATGACTGTTATTGCAAGCCAGGTACCCTCCCAAAGCATTTTGAAAGAATTATTTAGTTAACTCATTTAATCCTCACAACAATTGAGTGAACTAGGGGCCATTTATCCTCTCTCATGTTACAGATGAAACTGAAGCACAGAGAGGTTTAAATAAGTTAAATGTAACACAGCCATCAAGTGGAGGAGCTAAGATGTGATCCCAGAAGAACAGTTTTAGGGCCTCTCCTTTAGCCATTACTCTGTACAGCCTCTCTTTTAGCTGTGTTAAGAATAAAATGTTTTATACAGAGATCATTTAGCATCTGTGGTTCCAGAACAGGAATCCTGTCATCATAACCTTTCTCTAGTTCTCTTCATTCCTTTCTGACTGCTCCTTATCTCACACGTAGGCTCCTCTTTTTCTGCCTCGTCATGAAAAACAGCAGCACCTCGAGGCTCAGTCCTTGGCCCTCTTTTCTGATTTTATTCACCACCCCTGCCCAGTGATCTGATCTTATCTACGTTTTTTAATTATCACCCACACTGAATTGAAGCACAAGTATAACTCTTTAGCCCAGATCTCTTTTCTGATATCAGACCTCTATTCAGATTGCCTCCTGGACATTTTCATAACACATTGTCTGTGCCCATGTTGTGTGTGTGTGTGTGGTTTTTTCTTTTCCTGTCTTCCACCAGAACCATCATAAGCCTCATGGTCTTCCAGGGCTCTGCTTTCAGCAAATGGAGTCTCCATCCAGTCTTTCACACTGGCCAGGAAGCTGTTTGATTCTCTCTTTGCTCTTAACCCCAACCTCCGCAACCTCTGCTGATTTCCCCTAATGTGCCTGTGTGTCTGCAGCTACACATTTCCACTCCGGCCCAAGCCTCCGTCATCTCTCACCTGCACTACAGCCCGGCCTGTGGTCAGTCCTCCAGCATCCGCTCCAGACCCTCTCCCGTGTGTTCTCCAGCTTCAGTCAGAATGTACCTGTGAAAACACAGGCCAGTCGATCAGTGTCTCTTTCTCTCTCTCCCTACCCAGACAGACAGGACAGACAGACACACCCCTAGCCTAAAACACTTTAATGACTTGAAGAGAAAACTCTAAACCTGGCCTCTGGGTTTCTGCATAGTCTACTCTAGACCACATTTTCCTCTTCAGCTTTATCTTCTACCAGGCTGCTGTTCACTTGATGACTTTTGGGGTCCTCAAACATTGTTCTCTTTCTTGATGTAGGGTCTTGCATATCCTATTCCTTTTGCCTGGATTCTCTCACCTACCCACCCACTCTTCACCTGGTGAAGAAGTCTAGTCCTTCAGATCTTGGCCTTGGCTGGGTCAGTTCTGTTCTAAGCTCTCTCAGCCCATGATCGCTCCTGCACAGCATGTGTCAGAGGTGGTCATTTTATGTCTAATTTTTACATTAATGTCTGCCACTCCCACTCTGATAGAAGCTCCACAAAAGCAGGAGCCATGGCTTTTTTTCAACCACTGTTGCATCCCCAAAGTCTAGCACACAGTGCCTGGTGTATAGTAGACACTCAACATATATTTGAATGAGGGAGTAAATAATGTGTTGCTATGTTCTGTTTATACTGCACCTCTTACAGTAATGCAGAGGGCTGTAAGAGAGAAGCTTCCCAAGACATTATCCCTGGAGTCCCACAGTCTCTAATCAGTGATTCAGGGACGGCTATCATTCAAGCATTTCTTCCAAAGGCCTTCAGCATCTCTGGATATGGTGGCAAAGCTATCGATTTTTCTTTTAAAATAGCAAACAACTGAAGTTGTTTCTTTTCATGGTTCGGTTGGTGTCAGAGCTTATTAGAAATGAGATGGTGGTTCAGCTTTGCAGTGTCTTTCAAAAGGCTTAATTTCACAGATTCTGTCATTGGTCTCTGGAGTCTAACGCTTCCTTTAGCGCTCCGTCTCTGCAAGCCTACTTTGTAAATTCTGACCAAGGTTTTAGTTGGTCAGGTTCTTCCTGTGACTGGTCTGTGACATCGCTATTACTCTGGTTTCCCTGGCAAAAGTAGATTTTGTAAGTTTTCGGCACAAACACCTTATCACTCTCCCACATTTTAAGTGCTGTCTAGACACTCCAAGGGTCCGTCAGGTAACCTTCCTGGCACCTCTGTTTCTACCGACCGTGTTACATTCTCATAATGTTTGTTGCCTTGCCTGTGACTTCAATACATTATTTGTGCAATGATTTCTTAGAAGTAAAAGCTGATGAGTGCAGTGGTTGACCTCAGCTCCTGGGACCATCTGTCTCCGTGGTGGATCACTGTTTATTCCCTGACCCCAAGGAACTCAGCCTGGAGACCAAGCTGGCCTCCAGGTGGGCTCCAGGCTGTGGGCCCCCCTTCAGCCTCTGTTCATAGCCTGTTCTGGGACCTCTGTTTTCCAAGCTGGGCCCTGTTGCCCAGGACCACAGAGCCACTCACATCACAGAGCCTGGGAAATGGTTTTTTTCAGCTTGCTTAGTTTTATCCTTTGCTGGTGGAACTTTCTCTTTCACAAATTCATCTCTCCATCAGAACTCCATTTAAATAAAATCTAAAGACTCCCTTGTTCAGTTATTCCTTTTTAAAATTCTGTCTTTATTTAGTTAGACTCTGGCAGGAAGCCTTCTAAGCTGAACCCAGGGGAAAAGTGACCATTGGCACAGATTTAGCCTGTGCTCTGGCCCAAGACTGTTTCTATTTTTATTTTGTTTCTTGTTTTTGTTAACATCCAGGGCAAAGATTAAACACTTTCACTTATCTGTAATGGTGAGAGGCCTTCAGATTGCTTGCCTGTGGCCAAGAGTTTACATGCTTAAAACTATTAACCTCCAGTGACCTCCTGGGAGATAAGATCTAGCTATTCAATTTGGCTTTTCCAAAAGGAGGCTCTGGGCTTCTACTTGATCTGAGATAGAAAAAGAAGAAAGATAAATCCTAGCCTTTGCTGGATTTTGAAAAAAGGTTAGTAGCCTAATTTATGGAGTTTTGTTTTTTAAACTAACTTTATGTCATAATTTCTCAGCTGCCAAAAGACGTAATTCCACCTTAGCTTCGCCTTGGCAACCTGCTTTGGCACTCTGTGCAGCCCTGTCGTTGCTCTGCATTATTTAAGCAGTAATCTTTAAGAAGGTGAGAAACTATTATTGCTTTTTAGCACAGTTGACATGCTGTTGGCACAGAGGAGTACCTAGAGCTTCAAACATTTCTAATGGCTGTAAACCAACTTAAACACCTCCATGTAGAGGTCTCACTGCCATGAGGTCATAGCTTGCTACAAGGGGGAGAAAGAAGAAGATCAAATGTTATTTAAAAGTGTGGGGTTTTTTCCTTCTTTTTAAGTATTCTTATTCCACCGAGTTGTAGCTGTAGATTTTGGCCAGGTTCCAGACAATCAAGATTTAGCATTTTGACCAGCTGTGATCTAGTAATGTTCCTCAGAGGAAACATTTTGTAGGAGGGAAAGACACATATTTGAATCTGTGAATTGTACTCCTTCCTAATACTTTACAGTGTGAGATCTGGTTGTAGACAGATAAAACAAGCACAAGCGAATCTGAGACAGAAGAGGAAAAAAACTTTTCAGAGAGCTAAAAATTCACCCCAGCTTCAAGAATGCTCTTGAGGTGGAAACTCTTTACATTCTTTTCTTTATTTCATTTTTCACTGAGTCTCCACCTTTATAACAGTTTGTGGTAGAATATGTGTTCATAATAAGATACTTAGAATGCATTACAATTCTTATGACAGCGTAACAAGTCTTAGGAAGTAAAAATGCCCCACAAACATAATGTAGGCAAGAAGAGAAGGGAAAGTTATCAAACCACTTGACCTAAAAACATTATTCTGAGTCTCACTGCTCCCTCATATAGAAGTGGAGAGTGTTTTGGTGGTAAGTCCTGTGGATTGGGAAAGAGAAGAAAATTAGCATTTATTTAGTCAGACACCATCTGTTAAAACCCAGTTAAGACTTCGGTGGATAGAAATTCACCTGCCAACGCAGGGGACAAGGGTCTGGGAAGATCCCACACGCCGTGGAGCAGCTAAGCCCATGCACAGCTACTGAGCCCACGCACTCTAGGGCCCACGTGCCCTGGAGCCTGTGCTGCACAACAAGAGAAGCCCCTGCAGTGAGAAGCCCACGTACCGAAATGAAGAGCAGCCCCCACTCCCCGCAACTAGAGAGAGCTCGCACAGAAAGCAGCGAAGACCCAGCGTGGCCAAAAAAAAGAAAACCACAGTCAGTTTCTTTGTGATCTTGGGCAGGTTACCTAACCTCTGTGCCTCAGTTTCTTCATCTGCAAAATGAGGATGATTTTCTTAATACATCATAGAGATGTGAGGATTAAATGAGACCATGTACAAAGCTGTTAATAGATACTTCATATAAAATATCAGTTGCTATTGCTTTATTATTAATAATTTATGGAGTACCTACTCTTACTAAGAATTTTACTTGTAGATCTCACTTAATCCTAACCGCAACAACTGTTAGATGGATATACCCACTTTACAGGAGATGAAACATAGGTTCAGTGCTTCACTAGGCTCACATATTTCATATAATGGCAGAGCTACGCGTGAGGGTCTGGAGTCTTATATACAGGAGATGTGGAAATGAGAACACATTTTGGACCAGTGCTTCCGTACCTCTTTTCCTCTCTCTCTGTCCCTTTTCTGTAAAAAGAGGCTATAGCTTCAGGCAGTAAAATCCACAGAAAAAGAAGAGGGAGCAAGAGTGCTGGGGCAAGGGTAGTGGAGTCCGTGAGCTGGTTCTGCAGTCTCCCGGATTAGCTTCATGGCAAGATGTGTGTATAATGGTTATAGAAGTGCTAAACAGGATCCTCCTCATTTGGCGTGGGGAAGCAGAGAAATTCTCCCTCTTGTAGAAATTCCCTTTCCCTGAACCTGTATTCTTATAGAAAAATGACACATCAGAGGTTTGGAGACGATGAGAATGTGGCTCAAAGGATTCTGGGGAGCTCTTGTAGTCCCGCAGCATTTGGTAGATGGTGTAAATAGAGGCAGTTGAGCATTTCCACTAGATTCAGAGCCTTCCCCACCCCATGTCCTCAGGAAAAAGCTGGAATGAAGTTTCACCCTGAGCAGAATAAATCTTCTGATTTCGTACTTTCTCCCCCACTCTTTTGTACTTGCCTTGACTGCTTGTCTTCATGCAGGCAGCTCTCCCTGCTGTGCAGCAGTGGAGACGTGGGTGTGTGGGAGGAGTTCGGAGTTTGTTCCCACTTTAAACAGTAATTTGTATAGAAGAAAACAGTGGAAGAAAGGAGATCTAGGTTCTGGTCTTTCCTCTGCTACTGAGTCTCAGTTACCTCTTCTGTGGGCCTCAGACGGCAGAGAATCCACCTGCAATGCAGGAGACCTGGGTTTGATCCCTGGGTTGGGAAGATTCTTGGAGAAGAGAATGGCTACCCGCTCCAGTAGTCTTGCCTGGAGAATTCCATGGACAAAGGAGTTGGGCTACCGTCCATGGGGTCACAAAGAGTCAGACACAACTGGGCAACTAAGTTTTTTTTTTTTAACCTCTTCTGTAAAACGAGGCTAATACTTTGGGAATCCAGAGCCTAGGGAAGCAAATAATAATGACCGAAACCACAATTGCAGCTACTGCCGTCACTGGTGTATGTGGCAGGCATTCTGCCAAGGGTCTGAAGTGTGTTATTTAATCCTTACCACAGTCCAATAATCTATTTTAAAAAGAAAACTAGAGCAGAGAGAAGATGACTGCCTATGGTCATATAACTAATAAGTGGTGAATCCAGCCTTAATTTATAGCTCCAAATAAACAGGATCAATCATGGTTGCCGATCCAGACATTTGAGCATCCCTTCTCATCACCACTATCTCCAGATAGCTCTGGAGATAACAAAAATAACTGCAATAAAGACAGAATGAAAAAGAAATTAATGACCTTAATTTAGAGACATCAGAGAAGACTTGATCCAAAGAAGCCAAATTTAAACCAGACTGTCCTCCTTGACCTCTGAACTCTGAACCACTTGGCTTCTGCCTTGCATGCTATTGTCGGGGATCCTGAGATATCCTTTTGTGCTTGTAGCAGAAAAGAATATTATTATTTAACACTCCATGATATGATTTAGTTATTCAGTCTATGTCCTGTTTCAGTAAACCGTGGCCTAGAAAGTTTGTAATTATAGTATCTTTGGGGTGTTGTTTTTAATTACATTCCTTTTAATTACAGCGTTAAACCCCAAAAGTCATGTTTCCAGTTTGGACCTAAGCCAAGCAGAAGGAGACATCCATTCAAAGCAAACAGGTGATAAGGAGACTGTGCAGTGAACTTCAGGGACTCTGTCCAGTTGCTAGACCTCAGGCTTTATGTCCCCAAATCTAGTGCCTTAGAACAAGGGACCTGTGGCTAGAGTGGTGGGTTAAGAAATACAGCCACATTTTCTGCTGCACCTGCTCCTCCCAGAACACTCAGGTTTACTTTAGTTGTTTCCAGGAGTAGAAATTATTTATAAGACATTCATCACAATTTAAATAATGTAATAATTTCATTTGATAAGTAAATTGTCAATTGCCTTTAAAAATTGGTCTTAAACTCCAGTACTTTGGCCACCTCATGCGAAGAGCTGACTCATTGGAGAAGACTCTGATGCTGAGAGGGATTGGGGGCAGGAGGAGAAGGGGATGACAGAGGATGAGATGGCTGGATGGCATCACTGACTCGATGGGCGTGAATCTGAGTGAACTCCGGGAGTTGGTGATGGACAGGGAGGCCTGGTGTGCTGCGATTCATGGGGTCGCAAAGAGTCAGACACAACTGAGTGACTGAACTGAACTGAATAACTAGTAAATCTAAGGATTTCAACTTCTTTTTCCTTCTTGATAAAATAATTATGAAGCCAGACTCTAATCAGACAAAAAGAATCTTGAAAGCTTTGGGGCATTTGCCTTTTTAATTGCTATCTTTCTCTTTTTAGACAACAGTAGAGGTAAAATGTTCCTTTTTTTATGGTAAGAATTGAGTTAATACCAAAACATGTAATGAAGATTCCTTCTAGAAACCTTCTATTAAATATGAAAATTAAAAAATTTTATTAAAAACCTATGCATTGTGTTTTTATATAGAAATACAAGTTTAATGTAAGGTTTTAGAAATATCTTAAATCCACAAACATAAGGAAATGGTTAAGTAACTTTTGATATTTCATTTAATGGAGTAGCCACTTAGAATTGTTTACCAAGAAGTTTTAATAACTTCCAACAACAGGATACAGAATTGTGTGTATGTATATATATATATTTTTTTATATATGTATGTATACTGCAAACACAACTTTCATTTTGTTTTTTGTTTGATTGGTTTTGTGTCTTTTTTAAATTAAACACACATATAAAATCAAAGTCTATAAGGAAAATATCCAAATAGTGGTTATTTGATGGCCAATAGGTTTTTGACTGATTTTTAGTTTTTAATATGGTTTATATTTTTAGTTGTCCAGGGAGAATAAATTATTGTAATAATTTAAAATGCATGTGTGTTTGTATATATTTTAATACAGTCATTCAATGCTTGAGCTATTTAAAGCTCAGCTATCTTAAAAATTTGGAACATTGCTAAGATCCTGGAAGTAATAAAAAAATTAATTCTGAACAGCCAAAACTAATGTTACAAAACTCATATAATTATGCATATTGTACCCCGGATATCTGCTGGTCCATCTCTCAAATCCTGTTTATTCTTGCTTTGCACATAGTTCTCAAGACAGCTACTTCATAAGAACACAACAAATAAGACACAAACGTCAAAAAAAGGAGAAGCCCTTGCAGGCAAAAACACTGACTTGGCCGCATGTAACAGCCTGACAGCGAGAGAGGACATACAAAAGCCTGAGTGCAGACTTCAGACTAGAAAAAAGGCCCATAGTCGCTCTACTATGTCACAGTCAGTAAGACGTGTTCATACTGATGGCCCACAGTTATCAAGAAAACACCTTTTTAAATTGATGAATGAATAGATACATGTATATGCATAACTGAGTCACTTTATACCTGAAACTATCACAACATTGTTAATCAACTATATTCCAAGATAAGTTTTTAAACGTTTTTCTCATTAAAAAATATCTTTGTTGTTCAACTTACTATTTTTAAGATAAGACAGACTAGTAAAAATTTTTGAAAGGTTTCATGGTGCATAGCTACCAATGGGGGAAAAAGGCTGTGTGATTGTTAGGGTAAACGTTAGACCTGTAGACTTCCTTATTTGTCTAATACCTCATCTTCTTACCATTCTTAAGAGGGAATGTTTTATTGCCACTTGGGTTTTCTAAATTGTATTTGATACTGTCTTTACCTCAGTTCTCATAAAAATTCAGAGAAACTGGAAAAGATCCCAGACTCAGGATGTCAGCAAATGCCAAAGTCTCCATCTAGCAAAGCCTTTGAATCCATGCATCAAAATAGGAGTAACATCAATAAGGACCTACTGTACAGCCCAGGAAGCTCTACTCAGTGTTCTGTAATAACCTCTATAGGAAAAGAGCCTGAAAAAGAATGGGTAGATGCGTATGTGCAACTGAACCACTTTGCTGTAACCTGAAACTAGCACATCATTGTCAACTATATTCCAATATAAAATAAAAAATTTTAAAAAAGAGCTTAGCTATAGGTTGGGTGGATTAAATGTGAAGGCCTGTGTAGTTCAGTGGATTAAATGTGAAGGCCTGTGTATAATGGCATTTAGCTGGATATCTGGCATATCAGACGTTGGTTCTTAGCAAATGTTAGTCGAATTTGAATATGATTTTCCCACATGGGATGCAAATGACTGTGTGGGCTCTGGAGTCAGATCTGGGTTCTTCAACCTTGAAGAAATCACACAACCTCCTACCTGCCTACCTTTTTCACAGGGCAGGTTTGAGAATTCAGCATTTTGGATGCTCAAGAAAATGGTGGTTCCCTGCTCACTGTAACTGGGGGCAGTTTGGGGGGGCCTGGGGGGTTTCATACTTTCATTACTTTTTTGTCATGCGAAGTTGAGAGCTTTCGGGGCAAAGACAACCATAAAAAGCCCTTGTTCTTGTGTCACAAGCACTGTTGCTCCTCATGCCCTTTTATCAGTCCACCTGGGGCCCAGCTGAGAGAAGCAGAGCAGGGTCCCCCAGGGAAGGAGGGCGGACGGTTGGGGGGGGGAGTCAAGTCATCCAGCCTCCACAGCCGGAAGTAGTTTAAGTACCTGGCCTGGGGTCGCATACCAGCAACGTCACCTTCAGTGTTCTAGGCAGGCTCACCTGGTGCTTCTCGCCCTTCCTGGGTGGGGTGGCACCTGAAAGCGTGGCCCATCTGCCCAGAATAGACTTGTCTTTGGGTGGTGCTGATGCTGTTTTGGTTTGATTACCTAGGCCCCCTGCAAAATCATGTAGAGAAGGGTACTGTCAGCAAGTAGCAGAGTGAAAACAACAAGGGTGGCAAAAATGTGCCGCTTTATCCCACCACTGTGAGTTTTGACAACATATTAACTGAAAACCTAGATCAAGGCCAACAGGTTTTGCTCTGCTTTTTCTTAAGAACTAAAAACAGTAATTTACTAGTCTACTTGCCTGGTTCTATGTGTGCCCCAGTGAGCACCCCTAATTATGAAATCACTCTTGGCACCAACACTTAGAGCCAAGCAAGGGAGTCTGGTGGGTGCATAGATTAGAACCTTGTGGTTGCCTTTCTCAAGATGAATAACCTTTGCTAAGACCACAGGGATAAGACAGCATCAGAAAAAAATCTGAGGAGAGGGAGCAGGGAGCTGGCTTACGGGTTTGTGGCCATGGATACAGGTAGAAGGGACCCTAGATCCTTCCTTCTTTTGCAGGGCACTCTTCATGTCTGTAATTTGGAAACATAATAGAGTCTGTACGGTATATGTATGCGGCTGTCTTTCTCCTCCAAGATTGGAAGCTCCTCAGGGGCAGGGCCTGCTCTCTTACCGTTTCCTCTCCCCAAGGCCTGGCCTGGCACAGGTAGTAGCTATTGGTGGGAAGAGCATCGTTTCACGTCTTACCTCTGCTCCTGCCTGGTAGCTGCCTTTTTTGTGAGCCATTTCTCTGTGTGTTTCCTCACCTGAAGAGCACATGTCACATGGACCTTGTGTTCATACCTCCCTCTGTCTCTGGACCAGTTTGTTCATACAGCTGTATTGAGGCTGATAGCTTCAACCAAGCATGATGTCTAGAACTGGGATCAGTACTCCACAGGTGGCTTCACCAGTCCATAAAATGACCATCATTTCCAGAGTCTGGATACTCTATTTCCATTAACTAATTATTATTTATTATTTCAGATTTAGAGTAGTAATGTGCACGCTGCTTTCTTGACAGGGTTTTTGTGAGGACCAAGTGAAATGATGTATATAAAATTATTTCAGAAACTATGCTTTGTACAGCCAAACAGTGATTATTATTGCTGCCCCAAATGTATCTTCCTGAGAAAACTTAAGTTTGAAGGAAGATGAAGACCAAGTATTACAAAATATGTATGATTACCACTATACAGGAGAGGTCATTTCCCAAGTTAATTTTTCATGAAACACACACACACATCTCCTTGGTCCTCTCTCTGCCAGCGGTCTAACACAAGGCGATTAGCATTTGGGTATTGCAAAAGCTATTGACCATTGAGTTATGAGTCATGGATTTTAGTCCAGCCTTGCCCCTGCCTCGCTGAGGTTATCATGGACAAGTCTTTGAAGTTCTCTGCCAAATGATAATATTTGTTTTATGAAGGTAAAATAAGACTTGACTGTTAGAAACAAGAATATTGGTAGCCCTACAGACATATGAATTTGATCACATCCTCATATATTTTTCTTTCCAGATCCAATCCCTCCATTTACCTCAACTCCTCCCCATATGACATGGCCTCTACCCTGGGCACTCCCATCTGCATATATTTTAGTATGTCTTGTATCCTTCTTAAAGGAAGTTCCCAATGCTGAACTCATGATACTTTGTGGTATCTTGCATTTGGACACTACAGTTACTACTAAGATTTGAGTATTGTCAATTTGTATTTTCTCAGACTTGAACATATTATTTCCTCTCTCTTGATGCAGAAGGTTTAAGCTAAGTTCTGAAGCTGAAATAACTTCTCGTTTTCCTTTGTCTTCTAGTGACAGACATCACACCTCCAGTGCAATCCCTGTTCCAAAGAGACAGAGCTCCATATTTGGGGGTGCAGATGTAGGCTTCTCTGGGGGGATCCCTTCACCAGACAAAGGATACCGGAAACGGGCCAGCTCAGAGAATGAGAGACTCCAGTATAAAACCCCTCCCCCCAGTTACAACTCTGCACTAGTCCAGCCTGTGACCCCTGTGCCCTCCACGGGAGAATCTGACAGAAAGACAGCGTCTCTGTCTTCCTCCTTGGACACCTCCTTGGACCTCTCCAAAGAAAACAAGAAAAAAGGGGTAGATCTGGGTGACAGCTTAAATGGAGGCCACATGAGTGTGAACACGAGCCAGGAGCAGGGACAAGCCCTCTCAGGGCCCCCAGCCACAATCAACGGCACCCTCCTGCCCGGTGAGCAGGCCAGCTCGTCTGGCGCCCAACTCGCCGGGGGCTTCCACCCAGTCTCAGAAGCCGAGCTCTGCTGCACCGTGGAACAGGCAGAAGAGGTCATCGGAATGGAAGCCACAAGCTTCACCTCCGGCGACCAGCTGGAAGCATTTAACTGCATCCCCGTGGACAGTGCTGTGGCAGTGGAGTGTGATGAACAAGTTCTGGGAGAATTTGAAGAGTTCTCCCGAAGGATCTATGCACTGAACGAAAACGTATCCAGTTTCCGCAGGCCACGCAGGAGTTCTGATAAGTGAAGCGAGCGGACAGATGGTAGGACCAGGATGGAGTCTGCTTGAAATGAGGATAAAGCTGCACTGGTTACCCTTTGTAGTAATTATGACACAAAATGAATATTAATGGAGGATATTCCTCAGAAAAATAGACTTTGTGAATCAAGGAGGGACTCAGGATCATTGTGTATCAATGGGCCAGACAAAGTTAGATTTTGCTTGCAAGATTTTGCTTTTCAGGCCTGACAGTTGTTTTAAGGCAAAAGTCACTCTCTAGTTTGAGTCACCTTATAGGCATTTGTCTGCTTTTTTATTTACATTTATATGTTATCCTCAGAGGGAAGATGATAATATATGAATAATATAATGAACTCGCCTTTAGACTCTCATAGCGTTTGCCCTCACCATAGTTTATGAAACTTTTGGGAAAATTGAATATTCAGTAAAAGGTCTCCACCACTTGAAGGATCTCTAGCCCTCCATTAGGTTGATGTGTAAGAAGCACAATGGTCTCCTATACAAAGGCCCATCGGCCGCTGCTCCCAGGCCCCACAGTCAACCCAGCCGTTGGGCCATTGCTGCAGCAGATGCCTTGTGCATCCTGGCCACAGAGGACATCACGTTCACTGGTTCTTTAATGCAGTTGCCATGACCTCCCACCTCTTCCAGTCAGCCATACCCTTGAAGCAGCCCTCAGATTATATGAAAAACCTCACCTCTGGAGGATCCCAGGGGACCCTCAAGGACCCCCCCCCCAAAGTTACTATAGTCAGACAGCTTCAAGTTCCCTCTGGAGGCCAAAGTTTTTATGTGGGCAGATGCTGTTGTCAAAAACTGGGTGTGCTTTCTGGCAATGCACTCACCGTATAGAAATCCCTATATGTAAATCCCATGTTAATTTATTAAATTTCAACTGGAAAGGAGGCATTGTGTGTGATGAAATATATGTAGGGAGTCAGGTGGTCCAGTGTGCAAACTGCAAGGCAGTTGATGTAGTTGGATTCAGAGATTGGATGAGGCATAGAATACTACTGGTATGTGTGCGACTGCATAACTATTCAGTTATGTTTTTGAAGTCCATCTTCATTCCTGGAGCTCAGATTTCATTTGCTGTTGCTGTATACTTTATATGCCTAAGGACATCGCCTCAGGGTTGCAAGCTCTTTAAGGAGATTTTATACTTATATCCATGTATTATATAGAAGAATAAAAATTGAGTCTACTTCACTCGACCTGATTTTTTGCCCAGCTTTGAAATTCCTCTTGAACCTACATCTCCAAATGTTACATCATGACGGGACTAGCCTGAGCAAAACCTGTGGTTGTATCTAAGCTAATGTTGTTGACTTCATTTGAGTTTACATATTGTATATAGCAACACACCGTCACAGGTGTACTCTGTAATAGCTCATTCGTCCTGCATAACAACTTAACTCATAGGTTTCATAATCATTGTCATACTTCGTCCAAGCATTCCTGGGCTCAATTTTAATATATAGCCACATTGTGAAAGGGAATAGTTCATGTTGTTATTTTTTCATGTAAAGAACTCACAGAATCACTGCATGACAGACAGACCCAACCTGCAAGCAATTAAAAGCTTTAACTCGACCTGAAGAAATCCATCTTACTTCTCATAAATAGGTGGAACTACTCCAAACCTGGAGCAGAAGCCATCTGTAGGGTCATGGCTTCTTTGACAGTGAACTGTCATTCATTTTGGAGTCAGTATGGGTGGAGCTAGACATGGTCTGAGATGTACTGGGCTGTGGGTCCTCCAGGGAAGCAACATCTACCTCCCAAGCCCAAAAGAAAAGCTTTGAAGGACTGTGTTAGCAGTGAACAATAGAAGGTGAATCACATGTGATTTGTGGTTCCTCAGATATGGGAGAGACCTTTAAACTCCATGCCAAACTCAAAGACAAGGTACATTCGATTTAGGCCCTGCAGCCAGACCACATATAGGAGCACCCATGTTTTACAGTGTTCATCTCAGGTTCCACAAAACCAAGTAGAGCCTGGAGCTGGGGGATTTTTTCAGTCAGTCTCCCATTTATGGACTCCCTGACTCTGGGGTTCACAGCCTTTCACCCCCACAGCATGGAACCCCACCACTGAGTGTGATCAGGTAGCCCAGAACTGATGGACAGTTACCTGCACATTTTCCTGGTCCACATTGTGTCCAATGATGTTACACCTCAAAACACCACCTGTAGGTTTGGGTTTGTTTAGATTTTGGATTTTCATTGAGTTTGTTTGATGTCTGCAGTTTTTGCCATACTTGGATATATGTAAATCCTACAGCATTACATTCTCCAGGAATAAATCTCTGACATTTCCCAAGGCTGCAGAATTCATTTTGCCTCTGTTTAAAGTGGCCAAGGCCAAAATATGGGATGAAGTTATTATCTCCTACTAATCTTTGTAATTATTCTTGTAAACCACTTTAAAAAAAATTGCTTTGAGAATATAAGTTGAAATGAAAACTCAGTCCTGTCCATTTCTGAACTGCTAAGGGCCTTTTCAGTTTTCATGCAGCCGAGACACTCTTAACAGCCAGCAAATGTTATCAGATGAATATTTGCTTGTGTTTTCTCTCTCTACTTCCCTTTACCCACTTCAAAAATTCCAGAGATTTTTTTCCCCCAGAATATTAGTTTTGGAAGATTGTATCCAACTATATTTTTTTAGCAGTTCTAATGGTGCCCATTTATCCTGACCTAACTGGTTATTTAAATAATTTTTTAAACCACCACCAATAATAAATGGCATGTGAAACTGATCTGTTGGTAATTGGAAGAAAAGTCAGCATCTGTATTTATAAAATAAAATTGATTGGTATTTATTTTGAGAGTAAAAGTGTATGTTATTTCCCTGTGATGTTTGAGTCCTGTCTTCTTCATTGTTTTGAATTTCATTCTGAAGCGGAGTTAACTATGAAAACCTCATTCTTAAACAGTCTGCCAGCCATTCCACATTTACTGAGCTAGCCCCACTTCCACTTTGAAAGGGACTGGACTAAACAAGTTTATATGAAAATTTAATCAACCTTGACCCCTGCCACAGTCTCCAGTTGGGAGTGGGGGGGAAGGAAGGGTGGCATAGGTATATTACAATAAGTATAATTCAGTGCAGTAAGTTCTGTGATGGAGAGATGTCTAGCCATGCTACAGAATTCAGAGGAAGTTATGACTCAAGGATTAAGAAAGGGTCGTGAAGTTAATACAGATGAAAGATGTATGAGACTTCACATTACAGATGGAGGGAACAGCATGGGCAAAGGCCCAGGGGCAGGGCAGGGCCGCAGGCATATCTGCAAAACTGCAAGGAGTTCGCTGTGCTTGGGCCCTGAAGGGATGTGAGGAAAGGTAACAGGAGAAATTGAATTGCAGGCCCATGGAGAAAGGGCTTAGGGTAAAAGGTGAAGAGATTTGGATGACTGACCAGTAACCTTTCCAGTCTTGAAGACAGAAGAGTAACTTGTTTAGATGTGAATTATAACTAGCAGCCAAGTTGAAGCTGGACTTGTGTGATACGCTTCTTAATATTCTTTACCATTTTGTTTCGGGGGGGGAAAAAACACTGTCTGAAAAAGAAGTTCATCCTTGTGTTCCTAATGGTTTTGGGGTAAGGACTGAATAATGAACTGGATTTTTACTATGTGGTACAAAGGGCAGCCAGCGTCTATTCTTTAAAAGCTAGATTCTGAATGCTCCAACTCTGCCACTTTGACGTTACAAGCCTGGTCAAGTCACTGAGCTAAGGACTCCTCAGTTCTCCATCTGTAAAGAATTGATGAGAACTCTGTCCTTGCCGTTATGTTTGTATAGGACCTACATCATCTGTGTTGGTTCCTTTTTGTCTGTAGGAGACCACCGCCTAGTGACAAAAAAGGATACCTGAGACTTGTTATCACCATTTCCTGTTCTAGCACTTGAGCCCGGCCACTTCTCTGAATCTGGCTCTTAACCTGTCACGTGGGGATGATACACCAGTCAGAATGGCCATCATCAAAAAGTCTGCAAATAATAAGTGCTAGAGAGCGGGTGGAGAAAGGGGACCCTGCTACACTGTTGGTGGGGAGGTAAATTGCTACAGCCACTATGGAGGAAAGTATGGAGGTTCCTTAAAAAACTAAAAACAGAGTTATAATCATGATCCACCAATCCCACCCCTGGACATTTATCTGAGAAGATCATAATTCGAAAAGAGTATGCACCCAGATGTTCATAGCAGCTCTATATACAATAGCCAAGACACATGGACGCAACCTAAATGTCCATCGACAAGATGTGGTGTGTATATGAATATTACTCAGTCATGAAAAATGGCATTTGCAGCAACATGAATGGACCTAGAGATTATCATACTAAGTGAAGTTAGAAAAAGACAAGTATATGATATCACTTATATGTAGAATCTTAAAAAAATGACACAAATGAGCTTATATCTGTCAGAGTCACAGATGGAGAAAACATAGTTGCCAGGGTGTATAGGAGTGGGGAGGGATAAATTGGGAGATTGGGATTGACATATACACACTACTTTGTGACCCCATGAACTGTAGCCTGCCAGGCTTCTCTGTCCATGGGATTTACCAGGCAAGAATACTGGAGTAGGTTACCATTTCCTTCTCCAGGGGATCTTCCTGACCAAGGAATGAAACCCATGTCTCCTGTCTTCTGCATTGCAGGCAGATTTTCTACCCACTGAGCCATCAGGGAAGCCCATATAACTAATAAGGACCTATAATATATAAGGACCTAAGGAACTCTACTCAATAGCTCTGTAACGGCCCATCTGGGAAAATAAAGAATGGGTGTATTAATAACTGATTCACTTTGCTGTGCACCTGAAACTAATATGACATTGAAAATCAAATACTCCAATAAAAATTTTTTTTTAAGTAGGGATGATACCCACACCTCTCCCCACCCCGCAACCTGGTACTGGATAGAGTGTAAGTGATCAGTATTTTTATGAAAACACTTGATCTTTACAAAGCACCACGCACATAGGGAGGAATTAGCCATTCAGCAAGGATTTCTTGCAACATATATATCAGGCTTTGAAAGGAAGGTCTCCATTCTGTACACATTGAGAATGTATCCAGGCTGAAACTGCTCTTTTGAAAAACTAAGCTCTAAACAAATGTCAAGAGTTCCAGAGTGTTTTGGTGGGTGGCATGGACAGTGTTGAGATATGGTCTATAAATCTAATTAGCTTATTTTCATGGTTTTTTAACACCTGGCAGATGAGTTTATTTAAGCCACCTTATCCATACATATTCTGTCTAACAGCTTCTGGCTGTTTCACTGAACCCTGAACTGGTGCCCAGAGCTCTTAATTTCACTCAAAGCAGATAGAGGCTTGCTTCCCCCCCCCCCACCCCCCCCAAAACAATCAATAATTTTTTTATGTGAAAGAAAGCAATG
>SJYA01002100.1:993520-1006600 GCA_006410615.1 Neotragus moschatus | reverse complement strand
TAGAGGCTTGCTTCCCCCCCCTTAGCATATCTAATTATAGTTTTGTAGGTAGACAGCTCAGCCTTGTGGATTTTAAATGAATAAAAAAAACACGTCTATAAAATAATTCCACACTTTAGAGACTGGCAATGTCAGCAATCCAGAAAAAGAGTGGTCATGACTCTAGATAAAAAAGACAGTCGGCTGAAGAAATGGTAATAGCTTTAGTCAGCCAAGCCCAGGACTACAAGGGGAGAGTGGCAGGCTCTTGTCCTTTTGGTTTTGTACAGAACACAAGTCTAGTGAACTTCTTTCTCTTTAGTCCCCATTAAAGTGCGAGCAAACCACTCCAGTATTCTTGCTGTGAGATCCCTGTGAAAGTATAAAAAGACAAAAAGATAGAACACTGAAAGATAAGCCCTCCAGGTTGGGAGGTATCCAATATGCCACTGGGGAAAAGCGGAGGGCAAGTATTAATAGCTCCAGAAAGAATGAAGTGGCACGACGCCCAGTTGTGGAGGTGTCTGGTGGTGAAAGTAATATCTGACACTGTAAAGAACAACATCACATAGGAACCTGGGATGTTAGGTCCATGAATCAAGGTAAACTGTAATAGTCAAGGAGGAAATGGCAAGAGTAAACATCTTAGGAATCAGTAAACTAAAATGGATGGCAAAGGGTGCATTTAATTCATAATGGCCATTATATCTACTACTGTGGGCAAGAATCCCATAGAAGAAATGGAGTAGCCCTCATAGTCAACAGAAGAGTCCAAAATGCAGTACTTGAGTTTAGTCTCAAAAACAATACAATGATCTTGGTTTGTTTCCAAGCAAACCATTCAACATCACGGTAATCCAAGTCTATGCCCCAACCACTGATGCCAAAGAAGCTGAAGTTGACCAGTTCTATAAAGACCTACAAGACCTTCTAGAACTAACACCTAAAAAAGATATCCTTTTCATTACAGGGGATTAGAATACCAAAGCAGGAAGTCAAGAGGTACCTGGAGTAACAGGCAAGTTTGATCTTGAAGTACAAAATGAAGCAGGGCAAAGGCTAACAGAATTTTGCTAAGAGAAAGCACTGGTCAGACCAAACACCCTTTTCTAACAACACGAGATCACTCTATACATGTACATCACCTGATAGTCAATAGCAAAATCAGATTGATTATATTCTTTCCAGCCAAAGATAGAAAAGTTCTATACAGTCAGCAAAAACAAGACCTGAGCTCACTATGGCTCAGATCATTACCTCCTTATAGCAAAATTCATGCTTAAACTAAATAAAGTGGAGAAGACCACCAGGCCATTTTCAGGGATGACGTAAATCAAATCCCTTATGATTATACAATGGAGGTGATGAACAAATTCAAGGGATTAGATTTGGTAAACAATGCCTGAAGAACTATGGGCAGAGGTTCATAACACTGTACAGGAAGAAATGACCGAAACCATCCCAAGAAAAATGGGACTTCCTTGGTGGTCTAGTGGTTGGGACTCCACGCTCCCAATGCAGGGCGTCCAGGTTCATTTCCTAGTCAGGGAACTAGATCCCATAGGACACAACTAAAGATCCTGCAGGCTGTAACTAAGACTCGGTGCAGCAAAATAAAAAACAAATATTTAGAAAGAAAAGAAATGCAAGAAGGCAAAGTGGTTATTTGAGGAAGCTTTACAAATAACTGAGGAAAGAAGAGTAGCAAAAAGCAAGAGAGAAAAGGAAAGATACTCAACTGAATGCAGAGTTCCAGGGAATCGCAAGGAGAGATTAAGAAGGCCTTCTTCAATGAACAATGCAAAGAAATAGAAAAAAAAAAACAATAGAATGGGAAAGACTAGAGATCTCTCTGAGAAAAGTGGATATATCAAAGAAACACTTCATGCAAGGATGGACATGATAAAAGAAAGGATCTAACAGAGGCAGAAGAGATTGAGAAGAGGTGGCAAGAACATAAAGAAGAACTGTACAAAAAAGGTCTTAACGACCGGGATAACCACAAAGATGTGGTCACTCACCTAGAGCCAGACATCTTGGAGTGTGAAGTCAGGTGGGCCTTAGGAAGCATTACTACTGATAAAGCTAGTGGAGGTGATAGAATACCAGCCAAGCTATTTAAAATCCTAAAAGATGATGCTGTTAAAGTGCTATACTCAATATGTCAGCAAATTTGGAAACCCAGCAGTGGCCACAGGACTGGAAAGGGTCAGTTTTTAATCCCAATTCCCAACAAAGGCAGTGCTAAAGAATGTTCAAACTATCAGACAATTGCACTCTCTTCCCATGCTAGTAAGGTTATGCTCAAAATCCTTCAAGCTAGGCATTAGCAGCACTTGAATTGAGAACTCCCAGATGTACAATCTGGGTTTGGAAAAGGCAGAGGAACCAGAAATCAAATTTCCAACATTTATTGGATCAAAGGCAAAGCAAAGGAATTCCAGAAAAATATCTACTTCTGTTTTATTGACTACACTAAAGCCTTTGGCTATGTGAATCACAACTAACTGTGGAAAATTCTGAGAGATGGGAATACCAGACCATCTTACCTGTCTCCTGAGAAATTTGTATTTGGGTCAAGAAGCAAGAGTTAGAACCTTACATGGAACAATGGACCGGTTCAAAATTGGGAAAAGAATTCATCAAGGCTATATATTGTCACCCTGTTTGACTTATATGCAGAGTATATCATGCAAAGTGCCAGGCAGGATGAGTTACAAGCTGGAATCAAGATTGCCAGGAGAAATACCAGCATCTTAGATATGCAGATGATACTACTCTAATGGCAGAAAGTGAAGAGGAATTAAAGAGCCTCTTGATGAGGGTGAAAGAAGAGAGTGAAAAAGCTGGCTTAAAACTCAACATTCAGAAAACTAAGATCACAGCATCCAGTCCCACCACTTTACAGCAAATCAAAGGGGGAAAAGTGGAAGCAATGACAGATTTTCTCTTCTTGGGCTCCAAAATCACTGCAGATGGTGACCAAAGTCATGATTTTAGAAAATGCTTGCTCTTTGGAAGGAAAGCTATGACAAACCTAGATAGCATATTAAAAAGCAACGACATCATTTTGCTGACAAAGATCTATATAGTCAAAGCTATGGTCTTTCCAGGAGTCACATACGGATGTGAGAGCTGGACCATAAAAGAAGGCTGAGTGCCAAAGAATTGATGCTTTTGAATTGTGGTGCTGGAGAAGACTCTTGAGATTTCCCTTGGACTGCAAGGAGATCAAATCAGTCAGTCCTAAAGGAAATCAACCCTAAATACTCACTGAAACAACTGATGCTGAGGCTCCAATACTTTGGCCACCTGATGGAAACAGCTGACTCACTGGAAAAGACCCTGATGCTGGGAAAGATTGAGGGCAGGAGGAGAAGGGGCCACAGAGGATGAGATGGTTGGATGGCATCACCAACTCAAAGCACATGAGTTTGAGCAAACTTCGGGAGATGGTGAAGGACAGGGAGGATTGTGCTGTAGTCCACTGGGCCACAAAGTCAGACACAGTCCAGTGACTGAACAAGAACAAAGTACCGGCACCAAATTAGAAAGGAATCAAGGTTGAAATAATGATCCAAAGAAATAATGGATAACCAGACTGTTAGAAGCAGATAGCAACAGGCCAGAAGGAAGCAGTCTGGGCATCTTGAGTGAGAAACCCTCGGTCCCACAGAACAGCCAGTCAGGAACTCAGATCCCAGCCCTGCCGCTCACTGGCTGTGTGACCCAGGCAAGGCACTTGATTTCTTAGCCCATGTGCTCCTCTGAAAGTGAAGTCACCCCCTTACTCAGGTTTTCCCATGGGCCTGGACTCCTTTTGTCACAGAAGCAAACTGTTCCTTCAGATAGCCCTCAGTCATCAGAAAAAGAATGAATTCTCTTAAGTTTGATGGAAAAACACATAAAATATTTTAAGAGAGTAAATTATTCACCTTGGCCTGCAAGGAGATCCAACCAGTCCATTCTAAAGGAGATCAGTCCTGGGCATTCTTTGGAAGGACTGATGCTAAAGCTGAAACTCCAGTACTTTGGCTACCTGATGCGAAGAGTTGACTCACTGAAAAAGACTCTGATGCTGGGAGGGATTGGGGGCAAGAGGAAAAGGGGACGATAGAGGATGAGATGGCTGGATGGCATCACTGACTCGATGGACATGAGTTTGGGTGAAGTCCAGGAGTTGGTGATGGACAGGGAGGTCTGGCGTGCTGCAGTTCATGGGGCTGCAAAGAGTCGGACATGACTGAGCAACTAAACTGAAATTATGCACAAAGGTGAATATAAATTGATACTTTAAGGGACAAACTTTTCCTCAAAAATTTACTTGCAAAAAAAAGTTTTTAATTCACTTGGAGGGAATACCTTATTCCTCAAAGAAACCAGAATCACTGTGTCTTGCTCTTGGGATGTTACTGTGTTGTGAGGGCACCCCAGGCTACTTTACATACTGGTGGTCTTTGAGCTTTTGCTCATGCAAACTGAGTGAAAGGCTATAGACAAGCTGTCTCCAAGTTTGCTGATCTCAGAGCCAGACCCGTTGCTCTCAAAAATCTGCCAGTTGCCTTGATTTTTCTGCCCCGGGCCCAAGCAGGGGCAGAAAGGGTACCCTGCAATTGCTGGGGGATGGCAGGTGCTTATTGGCCTTTTGAAGGAGGTTCCTGAGGATTATAGGTGAGAAGGTTCTGTAGTCAAAGCTATGGCTTTTCCAGTAGTCATGTACAGATATAAGTTGGACCATGAAGAAGGCTGAGCATCAAAAGTTGATGCTTTCGAATTGTGGTGCTGGAGAAGACTCTTGAGGGTTCCTTGGACAGCAAGGAAATCAAACCAGTAAATCCTAAAGGAAATCAACCCTAAATATTCACTGGAAGGACTGATGCTGAAGCTCCAATACTTTGGCCACCTGATGCAAAGAGCTGACTCATTTGGAAAGACCCTGATGCTGGGAAAGATTGAGGGCAACAGGAGAAGCAGGTGGCACAGGATGAGAAGGTTAGATAGCATCACAGACTCAATGGACATGAATGTAAGCAAACTCTGGGAGATGATGATAGACAGGGGAGCCTGACGTGCTGCAGTCCATGGGGTGGCAAAGAGTAGGACACAATTTAGTGACTGAACAACAGTAACTGGCTGGCTGCCCAGGGGGTGGCCATGGCTGGGGTTGCCACCTGGAGGTAATCACCTCCTCCCTGACTCCCTTCAGTCACCTTGCCCTGCAACCCATTTTCCATACTGCAAGCCCAGTGACCTGCCCTACACGCAGCTCTAACCCTCTAAGAACTGCTAAATAAAGGGGAAAAAATCAAATACTTACTTACTAGTTAATCAAATCACTGATGAGAAGAAGTTTCTCTTATCAGAAACATTCCAAGTAAAATAAGATTCAAGAGGGATAATAGAATTAGACCATCAATACTTTGCAATTCTAATGAATCTATCTAAGATAAGTATCACAAAAAGAGAAAACTAGACATTTTATGCTGCCTAATGAAAGGACACAACACCCATGAAGAATTCTTGGCAAAAGTCTGACCCTAAGTATAATCAGACCTCTATCTGTGTTGTCAAATATAGCAGACAGTGGCCATTTACGGCTATTTAGCTGAAGAGCGGCTCATTCAAATTGAGATGTGCTAAGAGTAAGAAAGACACTGAATTTCAGAGACAGTACAAAAATATAATGTAAATTTATATTAAGAATTTTTTATTGGTTCCGTGTTGGAGTGATATTTTGGATATATTAAGTAAAATATAATTAATTTTGTTTCTTTTACTTAACATGTGACTACTATAAAATTTTAAATTGCATATGTGACTTGCATTTGTGGCTCATGATATATCACTACTGGTCAGAACAGCTCTGGATCTAACTACTAGCTTACAGGAAAATCAGAGGGCAAGTGAGCATGTTAACACCTGGAAGATGCAATCAGCAAAATCTGGACAGAGGAAAACTATAGGACAAAGAACTTGGTTTCCTCAATAAGCATATTTCAAGAAAAAAAAATGAAGGAGGGGAAACCTCTTAAAAAGAGACACAATAGACATATCAACCTCATTATGGACCTTCTTTGGTTCCTATAAACTAAACAGCCTGAAAACAAACTAAGGAAAAATCAAAATGTAAATACTAAGTATTTGATTATATTAAGGATTTTTTGGGGGGTCTGATAATAGTAAAAAAAAAAACAAAACAGTTTTTTGAAAAGTTTGTGTCTTTTAGAGATGCAAAATGAAACATTTACAGATGAAATGCATTTGTCCAGGACCAGGGTGAAGTATGTAGTAGAATACTAATTGAAGTACCAATGAAACAAGATTGTCCATGGGTGATGAGCGATGGGCAACTGGGGGTCCATGACTCACTCTGGTGCCTCTTACCCACACGCTGTCCTACAGCCATGCGGATGCCTGGCATTCCCAGCACGCCCCTGAATGCCTCAGGCCCATAGCCCATACAGTGTCTTACCTAACCCACAGCACAACAGCAAGCCACTGTTCCTCCTGTAAGCCAGAGTTCAGCCATTCTCCTTTGCTCTCTGAAGTCTTTCCCGTCATCTTCCCCAGGCTCCACGCCCACGTCCCTCTTTCGGGGTCCTCCCCAGCACCCGTGTATGCCCCCACAGCCATTTTCTCAAGTGTCTGCTTCCCTGTCTGCCACCTTCAGCAGGCTGTGAGCTCCCAGAGGGTGGCCACCCTGTTGAGAGGCACAACTAGTGCTCGGGAAACTCTGCTAGATCAGTGTGCTGAATGCCCATTTTACAGATGAAGCGGNTAGTTGAGAGCTAGAGCTAGATTAAAGGTAGAGGTTGACATTCTTAAAAAATTATCAGTGTTGAAACTACTGAAGCTCATGTGCCTGAGGCCTCTGCTTCGCAGCAAGAGAGACTTCTCTCACAAAGAGAAGCCCAAGCATTGCAAGAAGCGTAGCCCCTGCTCACTGCAACTAGAGAAACCCTACATGAAACAAAGACCCAACCAAAAATAAGTAAATAATAATGAAAATTATCAGTTGGCCCATCCACAACCCTGTCACCCTGCCTGGATCAATGCAAAAAAAAAAAAAAAAATGTCAGTTCAACACCAAAGTAAAACTGGTTATTTCGTGGAGGAGGGACTTAGAGTCAATTTTTATTTCCTTTTTAAAACTTAAAAAAAAGACCAGTGATGTTCATAAAAATAAGCGATTCATTACTTTAAAAAATTCTGGAAGTTGGAACAAGAAGATGCACTTAGAGTTTATGTATTCCCTCTTACAACAATATTTAGTGAGCACTAAGTATATGCTGGGAGCTGCACCAGGGGGATAGCAGTAAGCACAGTGCCTGCTCCCAGCTGCACGGGGCCTAATGGGAGAGGCAGGCAGCAGGGAGCACACACATGAATGAGAAAATGCCACAGCAATGGGCACAGTACAGCAAACACAATATTCAAAAGTATTAGCAAGATCTTGATGAATACATCTGCACACCCAAGTTCATGGCACCATTCTCAACAGCCAGAGGTAGAAACAACCCAAGTGTCTATCAGCAGATGAATGGAAAAACAAAATGTGGTCTATGCATCCAACAGAACATCATTCAGCCTTAAAAAAAGAAAGGAAATACTGTTACATGTTACCCACAGATGAACTTAGAGGACATAATGTTAAATTAAATAAGCCAATCACTGAACGACAAATACTGTATGATTCCATCACAGGAGGTTCCTTAGAGGAGTCAAATTCATAGAGACAGAAAGAATGGTGGTTACCAGGGGCTGGGGGACAAGGGGCTGGGGGGGGGGTTACTGTTTAATGGATACAAAGTTTCAGTTTTGCAAGACGAAGAGTTCTGAAGATTGAACAACAATGTGAGTGTATTAACACTACTGAATTGTACACTCAGAAATGGTTAAGATGGTACATTTCATGCTAGGTGTATTTCACTACAATTAAGAAAAAACACCAGTGCCCAGATGTGATCAACGCTGCTGACATGGACAGAGACTGGGCAGGAAATGATGAGGGGCAGGGCCCTCAGGGAGGAGGGTAACAGGTGTGCAGGTGAGAGAGCTGGTGAGGGCAGAGTGGTCTAAGCAGAGGTGTCTGGGGATGATCCAGATGGACTGAGGGTTAGAGTGACCTGGAGAGCAGGGGTGCACAGACCATGCCATGGGGGGATCCCCAACAGGTCATGGCAAGACATGTACCCAGAGGCAAGGGAAGGTTCTGGAGGGCTTAGTCACAGAAACATTTATGAAGATCACTCTTCTTGCCAGATGGATGGGTTAGGGGCAAGAATGGGGCCAGGAAGGCACTTAAGAGGCACCCACGGGAGCCCAGACTAGGGGGGAAGGGGTGCCCTGCACTCAGATGGTGGCAGCGTGATAGAGAAGACAAATTTGGAGAGATGTGTGTGATGGAATGAAAAGGACTAGCTGGTGGACTGGCCATGGAGAATGATCCTCAAATTCCTTCTAGAATCTATTAAAACCTGATCTCTGCAGCCTCCATGATTTCAGAATTCTTCAGTGTATGATCTTGTTTGATTCTTGTACATCCATGGGTATGCAGAGTGGATTAAAAAACAGGATTCAGAGGGCTAAGGGACAGGGGTCTTTTCTCAGGTCTCCTAGTGTCTGATGCCCCAGCTCAGCCACCAAAGCTGTCTCAGGGTGAGCACCCCACACCCTAACAGGTAAGAAGCTGCTCCTTTGATCCCTTTCTCCTACAACATAATAAGCAGCATCATAGCCAAACACTCAAAGGTTATGCTCTGAGTCATACAAATTATCTCTATAGCTTTTGTGTTATCTGTTACCTTCCTACTTTGGATCAGAGCAGGAAAGTAGGTTGGTTTGGCCTCTTCTGCTTGCCACAGAGATATGGTATTTAGAATTTTGTGTTTTTCCAGGGAGCTATAAATAAATAGATTTTTATTTTAAAATTTCTGGTTTCTCATTAATTCTTATAGATATCTTCTCATTTCCCAAATTAGAGCTCCAACTCTTTACACAGTAACACTTTTCTTCTTCCTCAAGCTCTCAAAAAGACAGGCAATGGCTTAGCAGTGAGCTACTGTGATTTTTTTTTTTTTTAAGAGTATGTTTTAGGTCATCTGAGCTCTTAGACTAGAGAGATGATTCTGGTCCTAAGTCACAGCAAAACACCTGCAGAAGCCAGGTGGGGAATGCAATGAGCAAAGTGGTTCAGGTGTCTTAAGATAAATTCTTTCAACACAGAGGCTCCTGCACACTATGCTCTCCATCATTTTCCCTTAAATATAGGGCCCTCTTGATCTGTCTTTCACATTTCCACTTTTAGAGAGAGAAGTTTTAGAATAATCCACTTCCTATCTGCATGAAAAAGAATTCAGAATAATGATAGTAAAGATGAGCCAAGATCTCAGAAAAAAGAATGGAGGCACAGACCAAGAAGATAGAAAGAACAAGCAAACAGATGAACAATACAATAACCGGAATGAAAAATACACTATAAAGAATCAATAGGATAAATGAGGCGGAAGAACAGATAAGTGAGCAGAAGACAGAATGATGGAAATCACTGCCACAGAACAGAGAATGAAAAAAATGAGGACAGTCTCAGAGACCTCTGAAATAATATTAATCACAACAACATGCACATTATAGGGGTCCTGGAAGCAGAAAAGAGAGAGAGAGGATCTGAGAAAATATCTGATGAAATAACATCTGAAAACTACCCTAACAAGGGAAAGGAAATAGTCACCCAAGTCCAGGAAACACAGAGAAACCCAGCCAGGATAAACCCAAGGGGGAATATGCCAAGACATATAGTAATCAAACTGACAACAATTAAAGATAAAGAAAAAATATTGAAAGTGACAAGGGAAAAGCAACATTTAACATACAAGGGAATCCTCCTTTATATATATATATATAAGGTATATAAGCTGGTTTTTCATCAGGAATTCTGCAGGCCAAGAGGGACTGACAGGAAATATTGAAAGTGAGGAAAGTGAGAAACTTTCAACCAAGAATACTTTACCCAGCAAAGCTCTCGCTCAGATTTGACAAAAGAAATAAAAAGCTTTAGAGCCAAGCAAAAACTAAAAGAATTCAGCACTACTAAACCAGTTTTACAACAAATGCTAAAGAAACTTCTCAAGGTGGAAAAGGCCACAAATTAGATATAGGAAAATTATGGATGAGAAAGCTCACCAATAAAAGCAAACATAAAGGTTCATCATCCACACAGAAATATGATCTCAAAACCCAGCAAACATGAGGAGAGTACCAATGCAGGATACTGGAAATGCATTTGAAGTTAAAAGACTAACAAGTTAAAGCAATCCTTTTTATACATGTACTGCTATATCAAAACCTTATGGTAACTGCAAAATGAAAATCTACAATAGATTTTGTTGCTGTTCAGTCACCAAGTCATGTCCAACTCTTTGCAACCCCATTAACTGCAGCATGCCAGGCTTCCTTGTCCTTTGCTATCTTCCAGAGTTTACTCAAACTCATGTCCATTGAGGTTGACTGTGATGCCAGCCAACCATAGACACACACACACACACAAAAGGAAAAGAAATCCAAAGAACTAAAGTTAGTTGTCAAAACAAAAGAGGGAGAAAAAAGAGACCTACAAGATCAAATCCAAACCAATTTTAAAAATGGCTATAAAAACATACATATCAATAATTACCTTAAACATAAATGGAATAAATGCTCCAACCAAAAGGCATAGATTGGCTGAATGGATACAAAAGCAAGACTCATAAATATACTGTCTACAAGAGACCCACTTCAGATCTAGGGACACATACAGACTGAAAGTAGGGGGATGGAGAAAGCTTTTCCATAGAGTGAGATTATTTTAGAGAAGACAGCTGTTAGGTACACAGGCTGGGCAGATGCCCTTGGCCTGGCCTTGCATATCCAGTTAATTCTTGTTACTCCCAGTCTTTTCGTTCTGGGAACTCAGTATGATCCCAGCGACAATGGACCACTCCAAAGGGAGGGAATACAGGGTTAGGTCCCTACAGGCCTCTGGTCACAACATTTCCATCACCCAATCAATATGTAACCTTGGTTTATGTTTCCTGTTGAAACATGCTGCATGTAACACACACTGGAAGCATGAACACTGAACTCAGGGCAATAGCACTGTGGCTCATGCCTGAAGGAAATTACTTTAAATTGTCTGCCAGATCCATCACGGCCTTCCTGTGATCAGGCAAGACAGCACCGCAGCATCACTCGTGAGGGCCATAGTAAGCAGCTAAGTCACCAACAAAAAAGCACAAAGATACAAGGACACTGCACTAAACAGACAGCACAAACACTACTTGCTCACAGCAGGAGCTGGACCGGGAAGGCAGAGTGTCACCTGGTTCCCCTTCAGCTGGAGGACACGCTCGTCAGGTGAGCCACATGCCCCACCGCCCTGTGCATACCCACAAACGACCACAAAACCTCCAGGAGACTGGTTTCTGGGCTCACGGATGCACGTCAGCTAGCAGGAGTACCACACACACCAGTGAAGAGTGAGGGTCAACTGTCCTAAGGTGAACCCGAAGGCCAGTGAGGGCTGAGGTTTTTTCCTTCTTTACCTTTTTGAGATACAATTCACACATCGAAAAATTTATACTTAGTAAGCAGACAGCTTTATGGGGTTTATCTTTCCTTGTTTTTAAACTCTCCCTTCACTGAAATATAAGTCCTAGGAAAATGGGGATTTCACTCATCTTGATTGTCTTCAATCCACTGCCTGAAACAGCGCCTAGACATAGCTGTGCTTGTTAAATGCATGCATGATTAAGTAGGGGAGCCATACGGTGCGGTCACCTGAGCTCCAGCTTCTCATCTGCAGTCATTTATTCTCCTGTGCACGCCCTTCCACCCCCCCACCCCCCGCCTCTCTGAGGTCTGTCCCAGTGCTGGGCACATAGTAGGACTCTCAAATACTATTTAATGAGCTAATACTGAAAGCAGCTATAATATTTATTCACCATAGATGAATGACTAACAAGTACTTTCTGAACGTGATTCTGTGAGAATAGGATCTGGAACTCTGATTAATGCAAAAAATTCAAGATTCAAATATTTTTCAATCCCTTCCCCCGCTGATCACAGCAGCAAAAAACATTCCAAGTCATGCATGATTCTTTGTAAGCAGTTGTGCTTGCTCCCGCATAACATGTCTCAGTAAGATAATGTCCAGTTCCGTTTTATTGACAAAGAAGCTAAACTTGGGGCACAGAAAGGTCTCCTCCCCAGAAAGGCCTCACAAATTCATAAGCAGAAAAGACAATATCCAACTGGATTTTTTTTAAAGACGTGCTCCAAAAACAAATTTAGGAGATACATACTAAGGCACATAAAATAGAATGGTGACATAAAATAGAAACAGGAGGACCAAAAAACACACATTGAAAGCAAGAGAATGCACAAAACCACTTTCCAGAAAGTCTGACTCATTGGCTAAAGGTGCCCAGAAATTTGGCCCTAAGGTGTCTTGAAACCACTGGAANAAAACAAATTTAGGAGATACATACTAAGGCACATAAAATAGAATGGTGACATAAAATAGAAACAGGAGGACCAAAAAACACACATTGAAAGCAAGAGAATGCACAAAACCACTTTCCAGAAAGTCTGACTCATTGGCTAAAGGTGCCCAGAAATTTGGCCCTAAGGTGTCTTGAAACCACTGGAAGGAGGAAGGAGTGATCAGCTCTTGGATTCACCTCATTCATTAATTTAGAAAATAAAAAGACTGTCCCCCTACAAAACCCTCTACTTTTCCAGCACAGAAACAATTCTCTGTTCTTTAAACGGTCCTCTGGCACCCCAGAGGATGCCTAACCTCTCCCAACTTCAGACCAGGCCCCCTCTGCCAGCACTAGCTGGGTTTGTGCAACCCAGAGGGCTGAGAAACAGAAACCTATTAAAAATGTCACTCCAATTATTTCCCATCCCTCTAAGGATGTTTATAGGAAACAATATTGAGTTTAATAGCATTTTAAATGCCAGGCTCAGAGGGTGAAAGGTTAAAAGTCAAAACATGCTAATACACTAATGCAAAGAAGACCCACTAAATTACGTAGGAAGTGCCGCCACCCCCCCGCACCC
>SJYA01002100.1:974171-993423 GCA_006410615.1 Neotragus moschatus | reverse complement strand
TACACAGAGTTTCACTGAACTTTTAACTCAAACAGGGCATCAGGCACAAAGGCAGTGACACTGAGAATACTTGTGTAGTCATAACAAAACCAAAGCTATTCCACATGCTGTGATCTATTAGGGGCACATGAATCTGAGCTCTCAGTTGCAACTAGACCAAGGATGTCAGAAAAAACAGCTGCCTCCAGCAAAGGGTAGTGGACCTGAACTCCACTTCCAGTTCTGATTTTTTTGGGGAGGGAGGGGGGAGCGCATCTGTGTGACCTCAGGCAAGGTATTTCATCTCTCTGGACCCCAGCCTTCTCATCCATGAACAGCAACAACAATAATGGTGGTGAATGTTATCAAGGGCTTGCTTAGTGCCAGGCACAAGTCCAAGTGCTTTACAGAAATTATCTCATGTAATTCAAAAACAGTTCTATGAGGCACACACTCATTTCCACTTTACAAATAAGCATAGAAAGGATCAGGCCAACTGAGGTGGTCAGAATGGATGTTCTCAAGGGTACCTTCAACTTCAAAAGGCTCTCACTCCTGGTTCCACTTACTGTCAGCACCAAAAACACAGCCTTATGCCAAGAGCTTGCTAAGAGGTCTTCCCACAAGTTTAAAATATATCAAAGCTTCTGTCTCTTGTAAAGATGAGCTCCAGGGGTTATCCAACAGCAAGAAAACAAGGCCTCTAAAATTAACCTGCCAGCCTCAGACACTGGGCACACCACACCTGGGCTTGCCAATGCCCCAGTCTGCTCTCTCACTGCAAGCCAGTATCTGGGCACCAAAGATAAGAGATATGAAGGCAGTCTCATGGATTTAATTGTAGGTAGTATTTGACCTTCGGTTTGGTTTATGGTTTAATTTGTGGCTATATCCATGCCCTGGTCCTTGGAAGGGGCTGTGTTGGAAGACCAGCCTCCAAGGACAAGAGAGGGGAGGAGGCCCGTGTTCACAGGCAGCCCTATTCCAAACCACTCTGCCCATTGAACACTGCCTCTCCCATCTTGGGACTGAAACGCAGAGTCCATCCAACCCACCTGTAACCCCCAGGGCTGACAGGAGGGATGCCCACACCTCCCTCCTCAGGAGCACAGGTAGAACCAAGGGACCTGCCCGCCTCTCCCAGCCCAGCTCTTCGGAAATCAAATGACCTCCACTCAGAAGTCCCAAAATTGATTTTGCATCTTTCTGCCAAGGCACTGGAGAGAAAAATGTCAGTCACATAGAAGAACATTAAAAGTCATGCTCAATTGGTGAGGAAGGGTTTTTTGTTTTTTAAATAAAAGAATCTTTTAGCCCTTCTGTCCTGGAGAGTTTGCTTCACGAGTCCAGCTGATCTACACACACCTTTTTATGGCCAGACTTGATGGACATGGTTTACAGCCTCTGTGTCACTCAATAAAAGGCAGATACAGCTGAGACACAGATACTTTCCACACCTGTTGCCTGAAATTCTCCCCCTGGATGAGCAGGCCTGGCGAGGAGGGCTGAGGACCTGCAGCACCTTCTGTCCAGCTCTTAGCAATGCCTGGAAATTGTTTTCTCACCTGAAAAACTGCCTTGATATAAGAACTAGGCAAAGCCACTCAAACACACACAACCGATTCTCTACAAGCTCGTGTTCAGCATGCCGAGAAGACTAACTATTAACCACAACTGCAGTTTTATGTTGGATTACAAAACGACACTGTATATTTACGGGGGAAATCCATAATTGGAGTCACCATAATAAAATGATAGTAATTGCTTTAGCACACTGATTGGTTCTCAAGGTCTAAACTTTATATTGAGATCAAGAGAAATTTAAAAAGAGTTACTTACAGAGCTTTAAAAACCTTTGAAATGAAGCTTAAAAAAAAAAAAAAAAGGGCTTTCCTAGTGGCTCAGTGATAACGAATCTGCCTGCCAATGTAAGACACACAGGTTCGACCCCTGGTCCAGAAAGATCCCACATGCTGTGGAGCAACTAAGCCCGTGCCCACAACTACTGAACCCGTGCTCCACAACGAGAGAAGCCAGTGCAATGACAAACCTGTGCACTGCAACCAGAAAAAAGCCCGTGTGGCAACAAAGGCCCCGCGCAGCCAAAATAAGTTCTTAAAAAAAAAGATACATATGAAGACTGAATTTAAAGCTAGTCCAGTACTACAGTCGTAAAGGAGTGGCCTAAGGACAGCTCTTCCCCACTTCCCTTACAGCCACAGTGCAATTATGGCCTTAAGATGACTGCATATCTATATGATCTACGCTTGCAAGGACTGGATTTGAGCCACTATGTGCCTTACAAATAGCCTTAGACAAAATACACGCATTTCATGTAACAAATGTATTTCTTCTCTGGAGGTCTTAATATATACACTCTTATCTGCTCCCTCAAAATAGAGTCCTGGATCAATATTTCAAACACTCTTACTTGATTATACACTTCACGTCTCTTTGCCCTCAATCCCAGTAGCATTCCCCTTATTTGGGTGGCTCAGCACACCCATAAACCATTCCTTACGTAAGTTAAATGGAGAAGGCGATGGCACCCCACTCCAGTACTCTTGCCTGGAAAATCCCATGGACAGAGGAGCCCGATGGGCTGCAGTCCATGGGGTCACACAGAGTCAGACACGACTGAGTGACTTCACTTTCACTTTTCACTTTCATGCACTGGAGAAGGAAATGGCAACCCACTCCAGTGTTCTTGCCTGGAGAATCTCAAGGACAGGGGAGCCTGGTGGGCTGCCATCTATGGGGTCGCACAGAGTCAGACCCGACTGAAGCGACTTAGCAGCAGCAGCAGCACATAAGTTAAAAACTAAACAAAAATATAGAAGCTTTGGTCATTAAAAAACAAAAAATAATATAGTGTTCACACACAAAAAAACTTTTGGATATAAATATTCTTAAAATGTGTTTCTCTTGCAACACATGGCAGAGTTCAGATTTTTTGTGCTGCTGCTGCTAAGTCGCTTCAGTCGTGTCCAACTCTGCAACCCCATACACGGCCTCCTACCAGGCTCCTCTGTCCCTGGGATTCTCCAGGCAAGAACACTGGAGTGGGTTGCCATTTCCTTCTCCAGTGCATGAAAGTGAGAAGTGAAAGTGAAGTCACTCAGTCGTGTCTGACTCTGTGTGACCCCATGGACTGCAGCCCATCGGGCTCCTCTGTCCATGGGATTTTCCAGGCAAGAGTACTGGAGTGGGGTGCCATCGCCTTCTCCATTTAACTTACGTNTTGGAGAAGGAGATGGCACCCCACTCCAGTGTTCTTGCCTGGAGAATCTCAAGGACAGGGGAGCCTGGTGGGCTGCCATCTATGGGGTCGCACAGAGTCAGACCCGACTGAAGCGACTTAGCAGCAGCAGCAGCACATAAGTTAAAAACTAAACAAAAATATAGAAGCTTTGGTCATTAAAAAACAAAAAATAATATAGTGTTCACACACAAAAAAACTTTTGGATATAAATATTCTTAAAATGTGTTTCTCTTGCAACACATGGCAGAGTTCAGATTTTTTGTGCTGCTGCTGCTAAGTCGCTTCAGTCGTGTCCAACTCTGCAACCCCATACACAGCCTCCTACCAGGCTCCTCTGTCCCTGGGATTCTCCAGGCAAGAACACTGGAGTGGGTTGCCATTTCCTTCTCCAGTGCATGAAAGTGAGAA
Source organism: Neotragus moschatus (assembly GCA_006410615.1). Taxonomy (NCBI): domain Eukaryota; kingdom Metazoa; phylum Chordata; class Mammalia; order Artiodactyla; family Bovidae; genus Neotragus; species Neotragus moschatus. Next base: position 989,774 of record SJYA01002100.1, on the reverse strand, counting down.
GTGAAAGTGAAGTCGCTCAGTCGTGTCCAAATCTTAGTGACCTCATGGACTGCAGCCTACCAGGCTCCTCCATCCATGGGATTTTTCAGGCAAGAGTACTGGAGTGGGGTGCCAATGCCTTCTCTGCAGATTCTTTGTGGATACTCCTAAAACAAACTTACACATGGGTGAGGGCTAAATTTCTTGACTTTTGGGCAAAAGCTATGCTGTTCAGATGCAATATCATCTTTTAAATAAATTTAAAAATCCACACAGAAAAAAAGAAAGGGTTTTGGAGTGTAGAAGTTTAGGCTCTGAGTGATTTTTGAAGGGTTAAGATTAAGTAACGTTTTAGACACGAGTTCAGAAAAGGAACCACTGCACCATACATCACAGCGCCATCTGAGCTGCCATTTCTAAGCACAAAGCGGAGGTGGTGGGGGTGGGGGAGCAATTCCCACTGTCACAGTCTGTGACACTGCGACAGCCAATGTCTGATGACTGGCAACCAACAAGAGTAGCTGCCGGGGACAATCACCCCCAAGGCATTTCCTCCTATTTGCACAGGGAACCCACAGATTCCTCTTGTACTTGTGTTGGGCATATTAAGAGAGGCCCTAACTCAGGCTATCCACCTCTGCCCACACTCAAACTGAGTGAACGAGGACGAGAACACAAACACAGGAGTTTTTTACAACAAGCCGTTCCTCTGGAATTCAGGATGTGTTCTCTGTGCTGTCCCAGTTTCTGCACCCTCTCCCCCACTGAGGGGTGAAGGATCAGTGTCAGGTTCCAGCAATGGACCTCTGTTACACCATCTAATGCCAAGAAGAACCTTACCGTCCACATTTGTAAGACGCGAGGCCAGGCCCAGAGCTCTGCTCCGAACATCATGTCTCCGAATCACCTCGCTTTCTTGCTCTCATGGCACATGCGTTATAACCCCACCCTGGGCTAGCATTCAGCCTATTTTGCATGGGTCCACAAAGACTTCCCAGGACCACCTGCAGGAAGGCACATAAATGATGATTTGATTCAGGTGAATTAAATCAAGGCCATCAAGGTAAATGAGAAAAACCCAGTACTCAATATCCCTGTTGGTCAGCAAACAGTACTCACAAGAAGATATTCCAAATCGTCTTCAAAGTGGAGACAGAAAATAACAACATAAAAAGCAAGAATTCCCTGAAAATGTACAGATAAACAGAAAATACAAATCTAACTTCAAAGGTACAGCTTGAGGTAAACACAGCTACACACTTTGCCACAAGAGTCCCTCCATACCCTAAACTGAATAAACAAAGCCTAGGCAAATGCTGATATCTAGGTTATATGATATATTCCAAGATACTCTCTCTCACAGACAGAGAGAGAAATAAAGCTATATATATTAGTACAAAATCTCAGTTTACTAACACTAATTGAAAATGGTAATTTAAATGACATCTAAAAATGTGTGCTGCTTTTTCTCTGCCTGGGAGGCCAACCCGCATCATAGCCTCGCAGTACCCCAGGAGGCTGCTTGTAATCTCACACAGGTAAAGGGAGCCCAGGAAGAAAACCAAACCTCAGAGGGAGAGGCCTGATGGAGGCTGAACTCGAAGTGGGTCCTCAGAGGTAATGTGAGGCACAGACACCCTCGTCTGATGCTCAGTGTACATCAGACTCCCACCCCCACGTACTGATGAATCTAGGCCTTGGTGCAAGAGCTGGGGGCCAGGTGTGCCCCAGTGAGTGAAAACAACCCAGCTGAATTTGACTCTGCTCTCACTGCCACGGAGCAGGGACAGAGGAGGACCAATGCACAAATGAGGACGCCTTCCCACTGAAAGAAGTTCAAGTGCTGTCATGGCCTGCGGCCCAAACAAAGGAACCCCAGAAATCCCAAGAGAAATGGTGGGTAAAATGAGTCGTACCTGATGTGTGGGTATACTAAAGGCTGTAGAATTTGCAACCTGGCACATAGGGCCACAGTCATGGGATGGAAGAGGTTTAGTCTTGGCAAAACATCGATCACTATTTTAGCTTCAGCTCAGTTCAGTTCAGTCACTCAGTCATGTCCGACTCCTTGCGACCCCATGGACTACAGCACGCCAGGATTCCCTGTCCATCACCAGCTCCCGGAGCATACTCAAACTCATGTACATCAAGTCAGTGATGCCATCCAACCATCTCATCCTTTGTTGTCCCCTTCTTCTCCTGCCTTCAATACTTCCCAGCATCAGGATCTTTTCCAGTGAGTCAGTTCTTCACATCAGGTGGCCAAAGTACTTGAGCTTCAGCTTCAGCATCAGTCCTTCCAATGAACATTCAGGACTGACTTCCTTTAGGATTGACTGGTTTGAACTCCTTGCAATCCAAGGGACTCTCAAGAGTCTTCTCCAACACCACAGTTCAAAAGCATCAATTCTTCGGCGCTCAGATTTATGGTCCAGCTCTCACATCCATACATGACTACTGGAAAAACCATAGCTTTGACTAGACGGACTACTTTAGCTTAATAAGAACTTTTTAAATTGGAGGCTAATTGCTTTACAATGCTGTGTTGTGTTAGTTTCTGCTGCACAATAATGTGAATCATCTGTAAGTAGACATATATCCCTTCCCTCTTGAACCTCTTGAGTTGAACGCCTTGAGTTGCAGGAGAGCTATAAACATTAGCTTCTTTTTAATTTTTTGTTTGTAAAGTGTTTTGAGAGTAAAAATGGAAGGGTACTGTCTATACTGAACAATTTTTCCTTGTGATTGTTCAAAACCACTCCGCCCCCATCTCCCACAAAACATGCTTGACTTCAGAGTTGGACTGTACATACATGCCCATCCCAGAGACAAAGGGGCTGCAGTCACCTGTGCTCAACATTGACCTCTGTTCTAGACCCTCGAGTGCCCACTGTAGCCAGCCCTTTCTTCAAGACCCAATCCCTCCCTACCATTTCCACGGAACCCTTCCATTTCTTCTACTCACCCTCCGAAGGGGGCAGGCAGAAGGAAGGGGGCTTTGGATCCTGCTGGCAGAGCATCCACAGACAGCCTGACTGCTGTGCCCAGTTGCGGCCCCTCCTAACCTTGTTGTGCCAAAAGAGTTTCTGTCTCTCTTTTCACCTTGGTCACATTTCCGAATACCCCCTCTGTCTTCTGGCTTCAGTGTGTGCCAGGCCCCAGGAAGGGGATGGAGAAGGGGTAAAATCCTCTACAGATACAGACTTGCTTAGGCAACATTATAAATGAAAACAGAGTTTCAACCTTAGGGAAGCTAAAGGAATTTTTAACCTTAAAAGAGTCTACACATTACTTTTTGCATGGTATCATAGGACTTATTAGGAATTCTGCACTTTATCTTAAGAGCAGTGGAAAATCTTTAAAGGATCATAAGCATGGAGAGTGACATGTTCTAGTACATGTTTTAAAAATAAAGCAGTGAAAGAAACTTCCTGTAATGGTGGCAGTATGAAATAATTCCATGAACCTTTCTGCAGATAACAATTATGAAATCTGGACAATATATTTTTTTAAATATACTTACAGGCCCTGAGAAGTATCTCAAAACAGAAGCCAGAGGCGTGTTTACTCTTAAAAAACTATAATTGGAAGAGGTAAGAGTCATGATAGTGTTCTCAAACCCCTAAGGTTAGAACAGGTGGAAAACCACAGCCTCATTATCTTTAGGTTGCAGAACTGCAGAATATGTCTAAATTTAACAGGGAAACTCTGAGAGAATTCCAGAAGGGTAAAGCCCTAAAATCTGAATAAAAAGTCTGTCCAAATCTTTAGCCAAATGCTAGAGGGCCTTGTGAAAAAATATGCAGAGACCAGAGAGGAAGCTATCGTTGCAAGACAGAGCTACAGTAGGCTGGGAAGATATGTAAATTTGCTACTTATAAAAAACTGAGTGAATTTCCCAACTTGTGTACTACACATGTAGCAAAAAGTTAAAACCTTGCTGGCTCCAGGTATCAGAGAACAGAGCTCAAGACTGCATAACAGCTGAAAATTGAGGGGAGAATCCACAGAAACAAGAAAATCACAGAAAAATGAGCACCAAAATCTGAGTGTGAACTGCCCAAATCCTTGGATGATTAGCAAATTACAGAGGTACAGGGAGACCACTGGGAGCCAGACCAAAAAAAAAAAAGCAGCAATTGGAAGCTGTAGGAACTGAGCAGACATCTGCTGCAAACTGTGGAAGACAGAGTTTGCAGGAAATAGGAAAATGTCATTCACACTCAGCAAAGAAAAAAGGCAAACTAGCAACTGATTCTGAATGGGGCATAGATGATGGATTTAGCAAAGAGATTTCATGGAAACTTTTATATAAACAATAAAAGAAAAATATGTTCAAAGATTTAAAGAAAAAAGTGGTTTTAATGACTGAAGAGAAAGGGAATCTCAACAGAGTAATGGAAACCATATATTTTTTAAAAATCTAAATGGAATTACAAAACTGAAAGTATAATAATTGAAATAAAGATTCACTGGCTGAACTCAACAACAGTTTGGAGAGGCAGGAAAAATAGAACTACTGACCCTTAAGATGGACTCACAGAACTCAATCTAAAAGAAGAAAAAAATTTGAAGAAAACTGAATAGAGGTTTGGAGGGCTGAGGGATAATATCAAGAAGTCCAAAATTTGTGTAATTGCAGGGACAGGAGAGAAGAGAGCAATAAAATGGCATTAAAAGGCATCTGAATACAAACTAGCCTAAAACTCTCCAAATGTGGTGAAAGCTAACTTCAACAGCTAAGAATCTCAACAAATCCCAGGCAGAAAAACACAAAGAAACCAGCTGTAGGCATATAAACGCCAAACTGATGAAAGCCAAAAATAAAGAGAAAATCTTGAAATCAGACATTAAAAAAAAAAAAAGGATACCATGCAACTAATACAACTAATGGCTGATTAGTTGTGATACAACTAATGGCTGATTTCTCATCAGAAATGATGGAAGTCAGAAGAACAACCCATTCAAAGTACTAAAAGAAAAAAAAAATCACAATAATTCTATATGTATCAAAACTACTCTCCAAAAAATGCAGTAAAAGACATTTTAAGGTAAGTAATTAAGGAGATAATTTATCATGAAGAATCCTTTATAACAAGAAATGTTAAAGGATATTTCTCATGCTAGAGGAAAAGAAGAAAACTGGAACTGGTAAATACGTGGGTCAATTTAAAAATTACATATGAATCTGGGGAGGAAAAGACTCTGATGCTGGGAGGGATTGGGGGCAGGAGGAGAAGGGGACGACCGAGGATGAGATGGCTGGGTGGCATCACTGACCCGATGGACGTGAGTCTGAGCGAACTCCGGGAGTTGGTGATGGACAGGGAGGCCTGGCGTGCTGCGATTCATGGGGTCGCAAAGAGTCGGACACGATTGAGCGACTGAACTGAACTGAACTGATAAAGTATACACATAAAACTGACAGCAGCAGCATTATGGACAGTGGGGGTGGTGGATAAATGAAAATGTATTATTGCTACATCCCTAAGTTTTACCTAAAGTAAGTCATTAGCTCTAAGTAGACTTATATGCATGTGCATACATATCACATACATATGAATGTAATGAAGATACATACTGTAATCTCTAGAGCAACCACTAAGAGGTGTGTAAAGAGAGACAGCTAGAAAGCCAATAAAATGAAATAAAATCAAATATTTTACAAAATACATGATTAACGCAAAAGAAAGTTGGAAAGGAGGAACTAAGGAACAAATTCTAGGTGAAACAAATATAAGACAAATGGCAAAATAGCAAACTAAAGTGAAACCATTTCAGTAATTGCAGCCAATGCAAAGGAACAAATATTTCAATCAAAAAGCAGAGACTGTCAGATGGGATTTTTTTTTTAAAGCAAGCATAAATTCAGTGTTGCCTAAAGAAATAAACTTTAAATATAAAGATACATACTGAAAATAAAAGAACTGAATAAGATACACCACGCAATTGGTAAACATGAAACAGCTGGAGTGACTATTAATCCTAGGTAAAGGAGACTTGAAAACAAGTATATGATCAGGCATTAAAAAATAGTCCATGACAATGAAAGGCTCAACACACTGAGAATAATAAGAATATGAAAGTATACTTTAAGTGAGTGCAGTTTATTGTACATAATTATACCTCAATAAGTGGGATTTTTTTTTAAGCACAGTGGATGCAGAGGGGTAGAGGAATAAAAGGGTAATGGGCTAGAATGGAGGCAACATGTGGCTGTAATGCGAAAAGGAAAGGCAGGTTTATAGGGAGAAATACTGATTTCAGGCTTAGTTGTGTTTAGTTTGAGAGGCCTTAGAAGATATCGGCAGCTGCTGGGTGCGCAGACAAGAAGGCATTGGCATTAGTCCTACTATAGGGTGGGAGGAAGGGGCTCAGAAATCAGTTCTTGTTTTCATTTAAAAACGAGAGAAAGAGGTTAGGAGTCCTCACGAGAAACTAAGAAGAAATGGCCAGAGAGATGGGAGGGAGCTCAAGGGCCCAGAGAAAAGGATGTTTTGAGGAAAGGGGCATGGCCAGCAGCAGAAAGCACTGCTGAGAAGTCAGATGTGAGCCTGGTGCTACGGCAGGAGGTGGGCAAGAGCCAGGTGTCCGCGCCAGGGCGGATAGGGCTGATCCTGGGAGGAGTGCAGGCTGGGGCAGTGATCTTGCACTCTGCCCTTGGAGAGGCCTGCCCACCAGGCAGGTAGTTGGCAAACCCTGCTGAGCCCCACCTCGGTGCCTCCCCCGCTGCTGTTTGACCTTTGTGCCACAGGGAAGACCCAAGCCAATCCCTGCCCTCCACCTAGGAGCTCCCAGTCTGGGACACATAGATGGATAATTGCTCTGCTCTGAGAGCTCCTGGACTTTGGAGGTGAGACAGGGAGCAGGAAAAACAAAGAGGAGCAGTGTTTGACCAGTGCCAAGAAGAAAGAAGGGAGTAAGGGTTTTCCAGATGGTGAAAGGGAGGCCTTGTTTGTTCTACTTTAGCCAAAGGGGGGACCCAAGACTTAGGAATGGGTGGAAGTCCCAAGGAGGCAGGTGTCCACCCCTCGCAGTTTTCTCACAGTTGTCTGGCCAGGGTGCAAGGGGCTTCCTGGGATGGGGTGAAGATCTGTGGAGGTGTGGATAGGTGTGGCAGCGGAGGCAGAGTGCCCATGAGGAGGAAAGCAGCAGAGAGTCTGACCAATGCTGGTTACCACCCCACTCCCCACCCCTGGAGAGACAGGTTAATGGGAACACAGGCTTGCCAGACTCGATTCCCAAGCAAGTTGCACCCCTGACAGCTTTATCAGACATGTGCAGTCCAGCTGCAGAGGCCTGGCTGGGATGGGGCCCCAGTGTCTGTCTCTTCAGAACCCCTGTTCTCCTGGCCCTGGCCCAGACACCAAGGCACTCCCCACTTTAATGAAATGCACCCTCAATGTCGGGAAGCCTGAGATGAGGGTTTTCAGGCTGTGAAGTGTATGGGGTTGGGGAAGCATGCAGACAGAGGTTCTAGGAGGGCAGGTGAGTTCTAGGGGTGCCTGAATCTGCAAGGAGTCCCTGGTTCTGGTTACACAACTTCCAGCCAGAGGAAGCATCTTGGAGAGGTCACAAGTGAGGCCTGCTGAGAAACAGATTTCAACAAGGACAGTCAGACTTCATCGGGACAAGGTGCATCAGTATACTCACATGGGGTTTTGTCAGCTGGGATGCACAAAATATACAACGTGTTATGTACAGATACCTCTGCTGTTTGTAGAACTGCTACAGGTTTGCTGCAAACACAGGGCTTCTGACAAATTTACTTATTTTCTGACAAATTCATTTTGTGTGACTGTCATCAGAGAAGAGGAAAAAAATGGGTTGGTTCATTTAAAATAGTTCAACCTGCTGCTTCATGGAGTATATCCCTGACAGGAGACAACTTCCATCTTGAGTATCCATTGATGAAAACTAAATCTTCCATTCACCATTTTACACCATCTGACGGTTGGCAGAATTTTCCACAGATTATCGCGTCTTTGTCCATTTCAAATATTGCTTCTGCACTCCTGCCCACGCGCTGCCAGACATGTGGCTGTCACATCATGCCAGACACATGGCCCTGCACCACGGCATCACGATTCCAGGCGCGCCTCCGCAGGGGGCAGTGGGCGTATCCTGGAGACCATTCCACTCCAGGAGGGTCAGCACTAGCAGAACTCGACAAAAAGGGACGGCGCAGACACGGCTGGATCTAAGTGAAGCTCAAGCTGGACTTAACTTACCCTCTGTCTGATCCCAAAAATATCTATGGCCACTGCAGAGGAATCAGCGCAATAGGAGCTGAAGTGGGGAAACCCAGAGGTCTGAGCCAACTGGAGCTACAACATTATATTTTCGCAAAAATATATAACCCTGTTAACACGTTGCTAGCCCCCCACCTCTCATCCCCACCCCGGCCTTGAAAGGAGTTAGGGCCAATGCAGGACCGGAAGTTCCAACTGCATTAACTCCTCCGGAAAGCAGGTTTCGTTTTCTTTGGGTTCCGGTTTCTTCAGGTTCTGTCTCCAGCTCAGTTCTACCCTGTTCCTCTCTGCTCCACACCCTTCCCTGGCTTACCAGTGCCCTAGGGAGAAAGCTGGGCATTCACTATTACAGGGACTTCATTAGATCCCTTTTTTCCTGAGNGTTGGTCTTAACTTTCCTTTCAAGGAGTAAGCGTCTTTTAATTTCATGGCTGCAATCACCATCTGCAGTGATTTTGGAGCCCCCCAAAATAAAGTCTGACACTGTTTCCACTGTTTCCCCATCTATTTGCCATGAAGTGATGGGACCAGATGTCATGATCTTAGTTTTTAAATGTTGAGCTTTCATCCAACTTTTTCACTCTTCTCTTTCACTTTCATCAAGAGGCTCGAGTCTAACTACCCAAACATGGTGGGGAGGGGGAATCACCTGAGACTTTTGTTGAAACACAGATTTCCAGACCCCACCCCATTGAATCAGACAAGACCCCTGTATTTTAACCAGGTCTTGACACCAAGTAGTGTGTGTGTGTGCACACGTGCGTTCTGCAAAGTTCTTTCAGCTCAGGAATCACCTCCCCTACGCACAGCCCCTTGGGCTTCTTGGGCACCTCACACAAGGCTGTTGTACCTACAGTCACAGCAACAACAGGCAGAACTGGAAGAAGGAGATGCACAGTGCACAACTTCCACGGCGTCACTGTGGGAAACCCAGTCTTGATATTTCTTCTATGAAGCAGGAGGAACAACAAAGGAAATGGTGTTACTTCTCAGGACTCCAGGGAGGCTGGGGGCAGTTCTGAGGCGGGACCGTCCATCAAGTTCTTGGGAGCTCTGGGAAGGTTTGTTGACTGTGTGAATGAACAGAAAAATGGGGCCACCTCCCGAACATGTGGCCTTGTGGGCTCCAACTGGCAGCTCCGACTACTCTGACCGCGTGAGGGCCAGGGCCTCCTGAGCTGGCTCCCACCCACCTCGGGCTGGTGTGGCAGGGACCCGACTGGAGGCTTGGCTGGAGGGTCTCCTTCCCACCCGGCCTCCCCTGGTGAGGTTCACAGTGAAGAGAGGAGGTGAGACGTCCGGTCTGCCCTGGGAACCCCACAGGAGCCCAATTATTTACTGGAAACAGTGAGGGATGCATTCTTGGCAGCTTCAGTTCATGCAAATCAGAGACACATCTGAGCTCAAATCTGGTTTTGATCAGTTCCAACCAAACAGACGGCTTATTAAATCCGAGCTGGAGAGGCCTCCTTTCTGGAACCCCCTTTCTAAGCCCTCCCTGTCCTACCTCAGGGCTGGAAAGCCTTTTGGAGAGCAGGAAGTCCAACACACCCATTTGACAGATGGGGAGGTGGAGGCCTAGAGAAACTTCTGCAAGGAGCTCGCTGTGGATCTGCAACAGCCAAGCCAGGCCATGGAGGGCTGTGGTTCTGGAACTCTCTAAGGTGAACAGATAAGCTCCAGAGACATTACCCTGGGGTTCAAGGGTCTACTTCCCTGCTCTTGGCTTTCCAATATATCTCCTGCTCAATCTGAATACTTACACTAGATTTCCCTGGATCATCTCTCCTTTGTGGTTGAAGATGGGGGACAGAAGAGACCTCTGGGCTTCAGTGTCCTCATCTGCTGACATGGGGTCCCAGTTCAATGATAAGAGCAAAGTCCTGGTGCTCAGTGGGTCCTGTTGACTGAACCACGATCTGCCTCCCCATGACTTCATCTTCAGACACCTCTCAGGGTGAGGCTGGTGAGGCCACCAGCCAGGGTCAGCGAGGTCAGTGGGCCTGGCGCAGCTGTTGGCCTCACCCACAAGGCCCTTTGATCCACTGCCAGCTCCAATGGCCAGAGCCTGGGCTGGCAGGCCCTCAGTGATGGATGTGCCTGCCAATAAGTCCTGCTGGAAAATACATGCCCAGTCACGCAGGTCTTGGAGCCTCGGCCCGACACGTGAAGCCCACCAGCCTCGGCCCCCAATGTCTCCCTTGCTCAACCTCAGCCCTTTATCTCCCCGACCATCTCCAACCTTCCCTCTCACTCTCTGCCTCTCCTGCAGAGCCTGCCAAGCCAGAGTCAAGTTCACAGCTCCTGGTCAGGTTCATGGGTGTGGTGGCTCTCATGGGTGGTCCCTCACTATATTCCCAGCACCACCAGGACGTGTGAGGCAGTGCCTTTGTGACGGTCCCTATCTTACAGGAGCCACTAAGGTTTGGCAAGGCAAAGTCATCAGCTGTCCTTGATAAGCAGGGATTGGAGGCCCAGTCTGTCTGCTTATGCTGTGGGGCTTGACCGAGAGGATTCTAGAGGCTCAGAGAGTCCTGAAATCAGGGGGCTGGAAGGAGCCTGGGGAGGGGTGTGCATTTAATCCAAACTTCAGAGGAATTCACAATTCAGGGGGTCGCTAGCCCTCAGAATCTTAGAACAGGGAAATGCCTTGCCTGGAAGGACTCTCTGTGGTCACTGAGCCCACCCTAGCACCCTCCCACCCCTGCTTGAACAGCCCCAGGGTTGGAGAGCTCCCTCTCCAATCTGTGGCAGCCCCTGCACTCACAGGGCAGCTCTCACTGGAAGAATGTCTTCACTCACAGAGTGAAGTACTCCACGCCTCCCTGTGGCCCCTTACAGTCTGGACTACCCTGTGCCTCCCTGTAGCCCCTTACAGTCTGGAAACAGCAGGCAAGGCCCCCTGGGGGGTCTTCCTTCCAGGCCGGGAGCATGGGACAGGGATGGGTGTGGGGCAGACATCTGGGGCTGGGTAGGGAGCACAGAGGACCAGCTCAGGCCACAGGGGCTGGACAGGAATTCCAACCCCACCTGCCACTGATATGTGGCCCCCATTAAGTCCTGCTCCTCTTGGAGCCCCATTTCCTCATCTGGAAATGGAAGAGGGCAGCTGACGGGCTGACAGGCTCCTGACTCCTTCCATGCGGCCACAGTGAGGGACTGTGGGAACCCGGGGTGACCTTTGGCTGCCCTCCTCTCTCTGGGGGTCGCTGCGCCAGCGGCTCCTCCCAAGCACTGATTAACAGCTGGGGTGCACCTGGCGGGCAGATCTCAGCTCCTCGTCACCCCCTGGATCCTGCATGTATGCGCACACCAGTGTGCATCTGAGGTATGCGTGCAGACGCCTGTGCATGTACAGGTGGGTCTGTGTGCGTAGACACATGCAAGGGTGCACTGGGAGTGGGGGAAGCACCAAGTGGTGGTGAGGGACAGGGCTGCACCCAGCCCCCGTGGCCCCGAGCAGTACACTTCAGAACAGGACCTCATCAGCGGCTGTGGGCTCGGCCAGCAGAGAGCCAGTCCTCCAGAGAGAGGCTGACTCAGGAGGCGCAAGGCTGTGTTGGGAGGATGCAGGAGCAAGGGCACTTGCTGAGAGCAAAGGAAGCCTGCTGTCAGGGTTGGGCATGGGGGCATGGAGGGGTGCAGCCCAAGACTGGCCCTCGGCCCATGTTCTGCCTCCCAGAGTTTGGTTCGAGGACAAGAATAGGGGACCCGACTCCCCCAGGAGTCAGCACAGACTGTCTCAATGACCCTGGAGGTTGAGGTTGAAATTCTCATTCCACAGAGGAAGAAGCCAACTCCCAGAGAACCCAGCCAAGGTCTCTCTAGTGGGGCTGATTCCTAAACCAACACTTCCCCACCTGGGGTTGGGAGGCAGAGTCTGCCCGGGCCTGGGCAGCTGGGTGGGGGGTGAAGCCGGAGGGGTACAGGCAGGGCGTCGCTGCCCTGCAAACCAGCACCCCCACCTTGGGGCTGACATTTCCTAATAGACTCGGGCTGGGGGGAGGTCAGACCACGGGAGGGGATCTGGGAACGATTTGATAATTAGGCAAGAGGCCTCGACAAGCAGCCTCTGTGGGGTCCATTAGGGGGCCCTGGGGAGCCTGCGGTGAGGCTGGCCACCTGCCAGCCCTCCAGTGGCCCCTCACTGCCCTCCTGCCCAGCCCCTGCCAGTCCCCGCCAGGCCCCTGCTGGGCCCTCCCCCATTTCCTCCCCAGCACACTAACAGCTCTGACTGGAGAAGTGGGGCTTCAGCACTCTTCCGCCTCAGTCGCCTTGGACTGACTGCATCATGGTTCTGTGAGGCTGGCCTTCCCACGACCAGAGAGGGCAGCACTTTGTCCAAGGCCACGCAACTGAGGCTGTGAAGAGCCAGAGCTGGGCTCAGGCAGCTCCCTCCAAGGCACTGTGGTGGGAGGTCAGGGCCCCCCAAACTCTGAGCAAGCTATCTCTCCTAGAGATGGCAAGGCCGTGGGGAGATGAGAGCAGAGGCCCTGAGGAACAAGCCAGAGTTGGGGATCAGCTTCTCATTTCCTTCGACTCTGGAAGGGAAGAGGAATCGGGTGGGGACAGACATCATTCCCATGTTCCGGGACCTCTAGAATCCTGGAAGGGCCCACACTGGGCCAGCGACCTACCTTGGTCTCATCGTCCTCAGGGTGGAACAGAGAAGAACCCTGTCCTGACAAGATTAGTAACAAGGGTCCTATCTATCAACTGAGGTTCAGACAGGTTTAGAGACTCGCCCCATTTAATAGGCGGCAGAGCCAGAGTCAACAGGCCCCTCTGACCCCTGGATCCCAGATTTCCCACCCTCTTGCCTCATACTGCCTTCCACATGTGGCCTGACCCATGCCCACAGACCCCTCCCTCTGGAAATGAGGTGTGAGTCAGGCAGGTGGCATCTGAGTAGGTAGGGTGACTTCCAAGTCCAAGGCACATGTGGAGAAGAGAGGGGTGGCGGGTGCGGGGTGGGTGAGGTCGGCCAGGCCCACTGCCTTGGCCTTGAATACAGGCTGACAAGTGAGTTTTACTTGGACACCAGCTGCTCCTTGAGGGCCTGGTGCCTTGCAGCTCAGAGCCCCATACTGGACAGATGGTCCTGGAATCCTCAGGGTGTGTCAGACAGAGGCCACTTCTCCAGGGGGCCCTCTGGGAAGCCATGAAGCTTTCTCCAAAAAGTCCACAGCCCACTTCTGAGCAAAACAGCTCTGGCTGGTTCTTGTGCTGGCGACTCACCAGTGGAGGCGAATGAGTTGGGGGCAGTCAGGGTTGAGGGAGGATCTTCTTTCTGTCTGCCTACCTCTGCTCCCATGCCAGGTCCAAAACAATTCCAGACAGGCACAACCTGGAGGTTTCAGCACGTTGGGCAGGAAGGGGGGCAATGTGGTAAACGGAGAAGAGGCCCCAGCAGTGAGGCTGCCCCACCTCTCCCCAAGAGCTTCTGGCCCCACATGCCCTCCAAACCCTCCAGTGGATTGGCCCAGGTCTCACCCAGGTCTTCGGACAGCAGGACTTCACCGTTTCCAACCCTTCATCTGGTAGCCAGGTCCTCCGGCCCTGTGGGGTCCTCTCCTTTCTCCTGAACCCCCTTCCTGGCCCAGGGCACACAGGACTCCCCTGGTGCTGTGTGCCCGACATTTGGAGCCCTGGGCTGGGCGGCCAGCGTCCAGAGCCAAGAACCACAAGACCAGGGGCCTGGGAAGCGCTCACCCACAGCGAAGCTGTTGAATCTGTCCTGCCCCCCTTGTCGGGTGTCAGAGTGATTTATGGGAGATGCCGAGAGGACAGGCTGGGGGAGAACAGCCTCAGGGCATGGTCCGCCCCTCTCCTCGGCAGCCGCCATCCCATCACAGATTCAGGAGAAAGGGAAAGGGCCTCACTGCCTTGTGACCTCGGGCAGATCCCTTCTTTTCTCTGGGCCTCTGCTGCCTTTGAAACGGGACTGAAGACCTGCCTCAAATCACAGAATTGCCAGAAGGATCGAGTGAGAAGTTGGATGTCAGGCTCCCAGCTCAGAGCCTGGACAGGGTAGGTCACAGTGAGCCCTTACTCCCAAGCCTGCCGTGGCTCCCAGGTTCCCTCAGCCTGACTTCATCTCTGGCCACCTCCTCCTCACTCCCTCTACTCTGGGCTCATTGGCCCCAGGGGCCCCTGCTGAAACACTCACTCCCATGAGAAAGGCAGCTTCTTTCCTAACCTCCACCCTCATCATAAGGTCTTCCTGGAAAACCTAAATAAAATAGAATCTTTCCTCGCCACCAGTATCAACTGCCCCCTCCTCTTCAGGCTGTTTTATTACCTGTCTCCTTAATATTTACCAGCCTCTGAGATATTTTATTTTATTTATTTTTTCTTGGTTGCACTAGACCTTCATTGCTGCCAGTGGGCTTTCTCTAGTGGTACCAGTGGCTCATGAGCTCTAGAGTGGTTGGCTGGGTAATTGTGGCACACGGGCTCAGCTGCCCTGCAGCATGTGGAATCTCCCGGGAGCAGGGATCCAAGCTGTGTCTCCCTGCACTGGCAGGCAGATTCTTAACCACTGAACTACCAGGGAAGTCCCCACCATCTGATTTGTTTTAAAAGATTTACTTGTTCCTTGTCATTCTTCCCCAACTAGAATGTTAGCTCCACAAGGTCAGAGGTTTTGTCTCTTGCTTACTAAAGAATCCTTGGAACAGTGGCTGAACAAAGCAGATGCTCAGTAAACATGGATGAGCTGGGAGGAGGGGAGAAGGGTGATTGGGCTCTGGGAGAGGGAAGATGCAGGTTGGTAGAGCCAGGGAATCACCCTAGGGGAGCTGGGCCTGGGATGAGGGTGTGGTATTTGCCAGATGGCATGGGAAGGCACTCTGACATGTCAGTCAGGCAGTCAGTTCAGTCGCTCAGTCTGACTCTTTAGAACCCCAGGGACTGCAGCACGCCACCACCATCTTGATGGCATTGGTGGTTGTCCATCAGCAACTCCCGGAGCTTACTCAAACTCATGTCCATCAAGTCTGTGATGCCATCCAACCATCTCATCCTGTCGTCCCCTTCTCCTCTTGCCTTCAATCTTGCCTAGCATCAGGGTCTTTTCAAATGAGTCAGTTCTTCAAATCAGGTGGCCAAAGTATTGGAGTTTCAGCTTCAACATCAGTCCTTCCAAGAATATTCAGGACTGATCTCCTTTAGGATAGACTGGTTGGACCTCCTTGCTGTCCTAGGGACTCTCAAGAGTCTTCTCCAGCACCACAGTTCAAAAGCATCAATTCTTCGCACTCAGCTTTCTTTATAGTCTAACTTCCATATCAATTCATGACTACTGGAAAAACTATAACTTTGGATAGATCTTTGCTGGCAAAGTAATGTCTCTGCTTTTTAATATGCTGTC
>SJYA01002100.1:956865-971679 GCA_006410615.1 Neotragus moschatus | reverse complement strand
GGGAAGGGGAGGGGGAACCTGGTTACAGGGAAAAAGGGTCTGAGGTGTAACCTGTCCTGGGGAGCCATAATCCTCATTGGAAAGGCTTGAGTGCAGAGGGAAGCAGCTGTGAGGACATGACCCTAGGCTTGAGGCTTCCCTCCATTACCCCATGGGATCACTCCAGGGAGGCAGAACCTCTTTACAGAGCAGAAGGATCTGCTGGGGTGAAGAAAGGGGCCCTGTACCAGGAGAACATCCTCCGCCCCCAGCACAGAGCAGACAGAGGAAACGTGGGCTGGGGAAGAAGACTGGCATTTGCTGGGCACGCTGGGCCAGGCCAGGTGTGCTGGGTCACAGAGGGGTAAAGGAGATTTCGGAAACAGAGAAGCGGGAAGGTTGTTGCGCTTGGTCGACGCCGAGGATTCCTGATAGGTCCTTGTGGCCCCAGTGAGCCTGGTGGGGCCCCTGGTGAGCTTGCTCATCAGCTCGGGGTAGGGGTGGGGAGTGAAGCTCACCTCCTCCCAACCAGCCCAGTGCGGGGTGACTTGAACCCTCAGCAGGTTCAGCTGGCTGCCAGCATCTGTTTCTCCAGCCTCAACTTCCGATTCTGTAAAATCGGCCACAGGGAGCTAGAAGGAGGGTGGGAGGGGTGGTTAGGAGGCACCCTGGCTGTTCAGGGATCAGGCTGTGGTCCTCTTTCTTGTGGCCAGAGGCAAGTGGTCAGTGCTGGAGCTCTGGAGTGAGAGGCCCTGCCACCTTGACCCAGCAGTCACCGAACTCAGGGGCTGCCTCTGCCCCACTCCACCACACATGGGGAAACTGAGGCCAAGGGGCAGGGGCTGTTCAGGGCCCACAGTGAGGCAGGTGTGGTGGAGAAGCCTAGGGCCCAGTCCTCAGCGATGATCTAAGTCGGCTGGGCTCAGTTTAGAAGAGGCAGCTGTGGTCCCTGTGGCCAAACTCCTTGCTGTCTGTTCATCTCAGTGTTCACTAAGGCCTCCCCGAATATGGAAACAGACCAGTGTGGGGAGGTGGATGTTGACACCAGCAGGACCACACAGGGTGATTAGTGCCATCCCAGGGGGAGCAGAAGGGCTATGGGTACAAAACTGGGGCCCTCTCTGCCCGGAGAGGCCAAGGGACCACTTTCCAGAGACAGAGGGTGTGGCCGGATCAAAGGAGTTTCCAGGTGCCAAGGGACAGACAGGAAGGATGGCGCGGGCACAGGTCTGGAGATGTGAAAGGAGATGGCACGTGTGAGAAGCATGGAGCTCGGGAAGTGCTGGGGAAGGAGCAGAGGGCGTGTAAGTGTCGAGAGGAGCAGGCGGGGAGGAGGGGCCAGAGAGGAGCGTCCCAGGCCACATCAGACGGACGTCCACATCAGGCCGAAGAGCTAGGGCTTACCCTGCAGGCAATGGGGAGCCATGGAGGGTGTTTCCCAGGAGATGAAGAGCTGGGGCGTGCACACTAGAGCAATAGTGCTTAGTCTAGCATTGGAGCCGCCTGGAGAATCTGCTGAAAACGCGGACTGCTGACCCCTTCTCCCCAGAGTGCTGATTCTGTTGAGCTGGGGTGGGGCCTGACAATTTGCATTTCTAATACATGGGGTGGGGAAAGATGGGATTTCATGTTTACAGAGATGGGAGACCAGAGGGACTCAGGACTGGGGGGTGATGGGAGGAGGGTAAGACAGGCTTCCAGAGGACCCATGGGAACCCTGATCTGGGCTTCACACAGCAGCCAGCCTGAGGCTAGGGGCAGGGGCAGGCTGTAGAGAAGAAGGGGAGGGGCCTGAGGATGCAGCTGGTCTCTGCCCCGACCTGGAGGAGGCCTCCCTCATGGGCGAGGCTGTCTGCATCACTGTCTCCCCAAACATGGGACCAGGACTCTGCCATCAGACCCAAATCTGAGTCCAGCCACTCTCCGTGACCCTGGGTCACAGCCCTTTGAGCCCACTCTTCCCATTTAAAATGGCCATAATATTCCCCACCTTACAAAGCTCTTATGAGGTGCTGCAGGATATGAAACCCTGTGTGAACTGTACCTTGTAGATGTGTGAGTTGCTGTTATTATTCTTGTCAGTATTATTACTAATCCCCCAAGCTAGGTTTCAACATTACATGAACCAAGAACTTCCAGATGTTCAAGCTGGGTTTAGAAAAGGCAGAGGAACCAGAGACCAAATTGCCAGCATTCACTGGATCATAGAGAAAACAAGAATTTCAGAAAAACATCTACCTCTCTTTCATTGGCTATGCTAAAACCTTGGACTATGTGGATCATAACAAACTGTGGAAAACTTAGAGATGAGAGTACTGAACCATCTTACCTGTCTCCTGAGAAACCTGTATGCGGGTCAGGAAGCAACAGTTAAAGCAACAACTTATTACTGCTACTATTTCAGGGAGCTTCGCAGGAGAACACGATGCCTTGACCCAGGGAAATAATGAATGGTGGCTTCATTCATTACTTATGAATGCATGATAACTAGGAAGTCACATGAAAATGGTGACCTCCTTCAATAACTTCAGGTTTGTAGGAAAAAAATTTGCTTGGGGCCTTAGGACATGGTGGGGAGTGGGGGCTCGTGTCCCTGTGTGACATGGTTCCTGGCCTGGGGCCTGAGGAAGGGCTTCTGGGCCAGGATCCGAGCTCTGCTCCCTTCCGCAGAGACTAAATATTTGGGCTTGTCCTTTCCGGGCCTGGCGGGACCCAGGATCCCCTCTGGTGTGGCCGCTCTGGCTTCTGGGGCAGGGTAGAGAGAGAGGGGAGACTGCCTCTGGGGCAAGGCGGGCAGGGTGGCTGAGATTGATCACAGCAGGCTCTGCCTAGCTCAGGCACCTTCAAAGGCCAGAGCAGGGCTGGAGAATCAGCCTCTGACACAGTGGGACCTGGCGTAGCCAGGCCCTTCTGGGCCTTAGTCTTCTCATCTGGAGTGTGGGTGGGGGCAGGAGGTTGGACAGGCTGCCTTTCAAGGCCCCTCTGTCTCTCTAGTGACCAAAGCCTCCCTGAACACCTGTCCCCACCCCCACCCCACCCACCCACATACACACACACACAGCACCTCCTGCTGAGCAGACCTCAGTGAGCAGCTGTGAAGGGAACCAAGGCCATCTCTCTGAGCAGACATGGGAAGACCCAGTGACAACATAGATGGAGTTCCTTTGCCAGGGACGGAGGGCCTCAGAGGGACTCCATTTACCAGGCTGGCATTCTGGAGGGGCTAACAAGAAATCCCCAAATGCCACTTGACCCCTCCCCTAAATCATAAAACCAGCCATTTATAAACACCTGCTCTGCCCAGAATTGTGGCCAGTGCTGAGCAGGAGGCCAGGTCTACTGTTCTCCAGGGAGGGGTGGCCCATTATGGGCCAGCTTCCAGGGTGGAATCAGGTCTGAATAGCCAGGCCTCAAATTTCAGCACCATGATCTTCACGGCGCATGTTTACAGGGCCACAGGCTGCCTGAGCCCTTGATCTCACCGACTTCTCGCAGCTTCCCTGAGAGAGCCGAACCATGATTGTCCCTGTTCTACTGACGAAGAAAGTGAAGCACGCGGGTGACGCAGGTTGCCCAGGAATGAATGGTGGGGCTGAGCCTTGGCCTCGCCCTGAAGTCTCCTCCAAGAAAGTTGTTTCTCTGGCAGTGATGGTGTGATGACTCCCAGGCTTCCACGCAAGGTGAGGCTGTCAGGACACGTGGGTGAGGCAGCGCCAGGGCGCAGGAGGCGCTCGGTGGGCACTTTCCCACTGTCGGGCGCAGTCTAGCTTTCCGTGTTCTAAGGCATGTGAGTCTGTGATGTCATCTGTAATGTGCTAAGTTGCTTGGGTCGTGTCCGACTCTTTGTGACCCTATGGACTGTAGCCTGCCAGGCTGCTCTGTCCATGGGGATTCTCCAGTCAAGAATACTGGAGTGGGTTGCCAGGCCCTCCTCCAGCGGATTTTCCCAATCCCAGGGATAAAACTCACACCTCTGACATCTCCTGCATTGGCAGGTGGGTTCTTTACCACTAGCGCCACCTGGGAAGCCCGCGAGTCTGTGGATCTGATTCTACAACACCCTGCCTTCAGGTAGCACCCCCTCCAAACTCCCAGAAGCCAAATCCTGGAGCCCAGGGTTTGGGGCTGTGAACCCCTTGACTTCCATCTCAAACTCTCCATGAGTCTGGTTTCTCAGGGCACTTGGGAGGATGACTCCTCAGGCACAGTCACACTGGGGCAGCCCCAGCACACAGTAGGCGCTCAGAGAAGGAGGAGGGAAACACTTAACACAGGCTCTCCCAGAGCCCCTCAGGAACAGCCTCCTCATCTGTAGAGTAGGGCTAACCTGGAGGAGGATGGTCTGGCTGCCTCTCTGGGCCCACCATCACCAGGGGGCAGTGTCCTACCCTTCTGATGTGGGCCCCCCAGCCCATCAAGTCGTGTGCCCCTGCTCTGTCTCTGGGTCAGGCCTGGTTTAGGTTCTGGGGAGGGAGTGGGAATAAGATGGCATCCCTAGGAGCCCCAGGTCCCCCCGGAGTGGGGGTACCCTGTGCAGAGCTGGGCTGGGGGACTTGATGGTGGAGAAGGGCCCTCCCAGAGGCCCACAGCTTCCTGGGGAAGATGGGGGGTGCCCAAGTACTCAGGGGGCTGCAGGGTTAAGGGTTTCATCAAGGAGCTGGGCAGACCCTCCCGGTCCTCAGATTGTCCCAGGGTCAAAGGAACAGCGCGTGAGGGCGGAGCTGGGATTCACACCTGTGTGGCCCTCCCGGCAGCCTCCTGTAGGACGTAGCTCCCAGAGCTGGGCTATACTGTAAACCCCAAGGCCTCCGAGAGTCTCCTGAAGGAAGAGCCCCATCCTCCCCATCTGTGCGGTGCTGGTCCCCTGCCTGGGTGTCCTCCAGTCTTCATGGCCACGGCTCCTCATCCTTGTAAGATCCAGCTGCAGGGCCAAGGGGCCTCCTCTGGGAGGGCTACCCTGACTTCCTCCCCATCCCCTGGTCCCAGGTTCCTGGCCCACTTTGCCCCCTCTCCCAGCCCACTCATCATGAGTGGGGACTCTAGGGGCTGGAACCATATTGACCTCAGCTCTGATTCCCCAGAGCCCAGCAGTGACTAGCTCAATCCAGTTGCTCCCTGGACATTTGTTGACTTACTGAGTGACTGAAGTCTGATTTGATAACAATCTACCAATGAATGACTCTTGCTATCTACCAAGTATGTGATGTCCATTATCTAGTTGGAGCTTCAGGACAGTCCCGAGACATGGGTGATGTTATTTGTGCTGCTTTATAGATGAACAGAGACTCAGAAAGGTTAAGTAGCTTATCCCAGGCCACATAGCCAGAGAGGGCAGAGCCAGGAGTCAGTCAGAGCCGGCCAAGAGCAAAGCGTGCTAACCACTCCATGCAGCCACGCTCCAGCCTCTCCCATGGCAGAGTCTGCTCTCCGAGGGACTCCCTCACCCCTGGCAGGTGAGCCGGAACAGGCTTTCCTGTGTCCCCAGCACTCAGCAGAGCACAGGACAAGCCCAGGGAAGCTTCAGGGAAGGAAAATGGAGAGCATAATAGGGACCACTGGCCAAGCTCTGGCCATAGGGTCCAGCCACCATTGGCATAGTGCTTAATGCTTTACCCAGGTCAGGAGAGACATGGATTCATCTCCATTTTTAAGTGAGGAAGTGTAGCCTTGGGGTCTGAAACTTGTTCAGGATCATTCAGCTTATAAGGGGCAGTGGCAGAGAGAAAACCCTGGCTCTGATTCTAACGGGCCATGGCCCTACCTGCTACACAATGGGGCTGCCCTGCAGAGTTTCTGCATTTCATGTGCACGATGCAGAGGGTGGTGGGGTATCCCTGATGTGTTGGAGTGGATGTGTGTTGGGTGGGAGGTCAGCCCTGTGTGTGTGTGGGAGGTAGTAGGTGTCTGTCTTCTTTTGCTTCAGAAATGGAGCCCCGGCCTGGGCTTTGCTGGGAAAGAGTGTGGAGGGCAGTCATCCATGCTCTATTTCTGAAGATTTAGGTCCCATCCCTGGGTGGTGACCATGGGTCTGTTTGTAGGGATAGGAGCCTTCGGAGACAGGAGGAGGGAAGAACAGCAACCCCCAGGAGGGCAATGGCTTCCAAACTTACACCTGAGGAGCAGGGGTCTGCTGGTGGATGTCACCTGGAACACGGAAAATAAGCCCATCACAGACAAGCAGGGAAACCACCCAGACAAGGAGTCTGTCCCAGGAGGTGGTCAGATGGTACCCAGGCTGCCCGCCCTTTCCCCCAGCGTCTCTGTCCATGGAGACGCTGAATAAAACCAGAGTCTGCCGCAAGCAGGATTCCTGCCCCCCCACCACCTCCGGGGTCAGAGGTGAGGACATCTCTTGGGGAAGGAGAAATGGGGTAAGGAAAAGAGGAATAATGTAAAACTAGAAAAACTTCAATGATGCTCCCATTTCAGATGGAGGAAAGCAAATCCCATCCAGTTTGGGATTCTTCAGATTCTAGACGTGCTAGACGTTTGGTGTCCTCCAGTCTTGGGTTCTAAACTCCCAGGACCATGGCATGTCCTGGATGGAAGTTGAGAATCTAAGAAAAGTGAAGCAGAATCTTGAGTCAGAGGCCCCTTCATGAGTAGCTTCACAGGCTGCTGTCCCAGCTCATCTCAGCCAGTTTCCCACCCCCAAGGGACAGCTCGCCGGTACAGTACCGATACAAAAATGGTGGAGACATAAAATAAACACTTGGGTTTAACTGCAGCCACGCCCTTGTCCAGGAACAGCAGGGGTGGAACTCTCACAAGCCCCGTCCTCACTTCCAGCCTGGCTGGGGGTGTTTGGGTCAGTTGTGTGATCTGCCCCCTCCCCCCTGCTCCACCCCTGCCCCAGCCCTTCAGCCCCCAAAGGAGCCCAGCAGGTGAAGCAATGGGGACCAAGGGTCCCATAAGGAGAGTCTTCAGCAGCCACAGGTCTGGGAGCCAAGCGGATATTGATTTGGTCTACAAGAGCAAAGGGACCCATTAAACATACAGCTGTTAAAATGGCTCTGCCTGAAGCCAGCCATCTCTGAGGGTGGGCGGGAACCCAGCAGGCAGGTGGTAGACAAACCAGCTGGCAGCTAGCGCCCTGGTGGGGTGGTCTTAGATACCTGATTCTGACGTTCCGACCTGAGGCCTGTGCGGCCCTGGTGCCCACGGGTCCCTGAGCTCCATCCACATCCCCTTTCTGACCTCCGAGTAAACAAACTCTCCCCTTCACTTCCTTCTCCATCTGCTAAAATTCTATTCACCTTCCAGACTTTGTGCAAGTGGTACCTCCTCCAAGAAGTCTTCCAGAATTCCCGCTCTTTACTCTGTCACCCTCTTAGAAGCGGGCTTAACCTCCCCACCATATCCATAGCCCTCAGGACTCTGCCATCTTCCGACTTTAGCCATCTCTGCTACACTAACGGGGAGTTAGGGAGTTGTCCCCCAGAATAGGGACACTTGAGCTTCACCCTCCTTGCTCCCACACATAGGTGCTTCCTGCAACTCCAGGCACCCAGGTGATGGTGAGCTCTACAGTCAGGGGAGGACACTGCAGGAAGTGTTGGCTGAGCTTCAGCCTGATGGCCATGGGGAGAGATCCCCTGACTCCTGCACCTGACTACAGCCCCCAGTCCCTGCGACAGATGTTAAGAACTGCTTAGGCTTCCATCCTTGGGATGGCCTTCACAGACTTGAAGCCACACAGTCTAGGGCTCGAATCCCTGCTCTCCCACTTGCACTTCTGTAACCATGGGCCATCGCTTCTCTCTTTGCGCTTCAGTTTCTTCATCAATAATAAAAAGGAGATACTAGACACAACCCCTCAGAATGATTTGAGAATTAAATGAGACAATCGCTGCAGAGAAGAGGGCCAAGTGGCTGCCTGGAGTCACACAGTAAGAGAGCAGGAAAGATGCTGGGTTTACAGTTTTCCAGCCCCCAACTCCCCCTGCCCCATCCAGTCCCTCGCAGGTCTGGGGTCCCCAACTGGGGCCTGCATCCTGCTGGAGGTCTGGTCTGTGTAATCTGGCAGCTGGTCTCCATGACCTAAGGAAAAATAGACCGTCAGCCTGCTCAGGCTGGGGCCAGTCCCCTCTTCGTTGTTCCGCTGGCCTGACCTGGCCTCCCCAGGGGGCCTTATCTGCCCATTCTCTCCTTTCCCACCGAGCTAATCTCTCCCTCTTTTCAAGAGTTCCTGTTTCCTCTCTGCCGCCTTCTTGTCTCTCTACCCCAGCCCTGTCTCTCCCGTGTCTCCGGCCAGCCTCCCACACTTGGCTCAGGAGCCTCCTCAAAGTGGCTGGTCCTAGTATGCCTGGGGACTTGCCATCTCTAGGCCTTGCCCAGTCTGAGAATGCTGCCCCCGAGGGAAGAAGAGAGATGGAGTGTGGGCCGGGTCAGGAATCCTGCTGGTAACAAGCATTCTGACACCCACAGAAAGATCCATACCTGGGCCTTTTAAATTCTCTGAATTGGCTCCTGGCCCAAAGGGCCGCAACAGAACTTCCAGTGCAGTGGTTCGAGGATATTTATTCTGAAAGTCCAGGGTACCCAGATCTTATGGTTCCAAATCTCAGAACACAGTGAGATTGGGAGACACCAGAGCTCTGAGTTTATGGCCTTCCCACAGGCGAAAGCCCCACTCCTACCTCCCCGGAACGGGGGCTCAGCTTAAGTGCGTGCTTAGAAACCTGATCTGGTCAGGGAAGAGCGGTCCAGGGAGCAGCTCCCCATGGTCCCCGCGTTCCCCAGCCCCTGACCAGCAGAAAGGCGCAAGGCTTCACAGCAGGCCTGGCACTGGCCAGCAGCAGGCTCGCTGAGTCAGGGGCCCAGCTGAATCGCCTGTCCTGAGCCAGAAGTAGCCTGGGTCTTCCACCCTACTCTCCCCGTGTCTGGGAGTGAGGACCTGTGAGAAGGGGTTCGATGTCAGACACACCTGGGCTCCCTGCACTGCTACGAGCTTACTGTGTGATCTGGGCCACGTGGCCTCCCCTCTCAGACCCTCACTTTTCTCACCTTTCAGAGGGAGATAACNCTCTCCCAGTGTCTGGGAGTGAGGACCTGTGAGAAGGGGTTCGATGTCAGACACACCTGGGCTCCCTGCACTGCTACGAGCTTACTGTGTGATCTGGGCCACGTGGCCTCCCCTCTCAGACCCTCACTTTTCTCACCTTTCAGAGGGAGATAACAACACCCACCAGGACCTGTTGTGAAGATGGCTCTGGACAACACGTGTGTAATAAGACACATCACGTGCACAATAACAGGTAGTATTTGCATTACTACGACCGCCCTTTCTGAGTCATTGTGGGTCCTTGGTCTAGTTTTTCCATCTGCTTGTCCTGGTTAAGGTCCAAAGAACACTCCCAAATCCAACATTTCCAAGGCACGTGCTCAGCCTCTGGGGTGCCTTTGCTGAAGCCTGGGGCCCCCGCGGGTGCAGCCCATGCAGAGGCCCTAGGTGGGAGGAGGAGGCAGGCACAGACCTCTCTACAGCACACGGCTCAGTGCAAAGTGGGAGGAGAACACAGACGCTGTGGGAACCCAGAGCAGGCCACTGACCCAGGCTGAGGGTGGTCAGAGAAGACTTCCTGGGGGAGAGCACCATTTACACGAGCCTTGGAGCAAAAGTGGGCTGACCACTGTTAGCACGAGTGTGACGGCTGCTTTAAAGATCCAAAGGGTTATACAGGGACTTCCCTGGTGGTCCAGTGATTAAGACTTCACCTTCCAATGCAGGCGGCGTGGGTTCGCTCCCTTGTCATGTAAGATCCCACTTGTCTCATGGCCAAAATACCAAAACATTAAAAATAAAAGCAGAAGCAATATTATAACAGATTCAATGAAAACTAGTCCATATAAAAAAATCTTAAAAAGATTCCAAGGGTTGTATGGAGCTTGAGGGCATGAGGGAAGGCTTTGTAGAGATGGCTCCGAAGGCTCAGTGGAATTCCAGCAGGGAAGTGACATTCCAGGCCTTCTGTGAAAGAGCCGCAGATGCCCAGAGGGAGGCTGGACAGAGAGATGCCTGAGGAGCTGTAGGAAATGTGGCTGGAAGAGTCACCTGGGCCCTGGGGAGGGCCTTGTGTGCCAGGCCAGGGAATTGGTTCTGTGGGCCACAGGAGCCAGTGTGGAGCAGGGGCAGCCCTGGACGCGGGAGAGCACACACTCCATGTGCTTGTTCAACAGAGGCTGAGTTTTCTGCACAGATGCTGGTGGGAGGCCCACACTAGGATGCCCTACCACCAGCCCTCGGCCCCGTATCAGCTCTGTGACCACAGGAAAGGTCCTTCCCATCTTGGAATTTCCTCATCTGCAAAACAGATTGAGAGCCCAGAAGACTAATCTCCAGGTTCCCTCCAGACTCTGACTCCAAGACTCTGGCCACACAGCCTTCCCTCTTCCCACCCTGTGTCTCTGCAGGGTCTGGGGAGTGGAGAGCTCTCCCCTCAGTGTTTGTGTCTCTTCCATGCACACCAAAATTCAGTTTATAATGTTCTTTTACATTCTTTGTCTGGTGCAGTCACCCACAGCCCCAGCAGATATAGGTTATTAATAATTACTTCCATCGGTGGGGAACGACTGTGACCCCTGGACACTCTGTACTCACTCATCAGTGCTGCCCATGTCCCAGGAAGTGAGGCTGAAGCTCAGAGCGCAATAGTGCTGAGGGCCCTGAGACCCTCACCCCTCCAAGCCCCCATCTTCACTTGACAACAGCTAAGATCCCTGGGATTCTCCATTTCCCTGGCTGTTACCTCTTGCTCTCTTTGCCTCTTTTCCTCTTCATATCCCTGACCTCCAAAGCACAAGGGTCCCAGGCCCAAGCCTTGATTCGCTTTGCTTTTCTATTCTGCCTTTTAGTGACAGTGACCAAATGGGCATCTCACCCCAGGCTCGATCATCTGCCCATCTACCCGGTATTTCCACTTGGACCCAATCAACATCACAGTCCACCAAGTCTGAACCCTAGTCCTCTCTCCACCCCCATCCCAGCTGCTTCCAAGCACTCAGCCAAAACACTTGTAGTCCTTCTCTGTCCTCCTCACCGTCACGCCCCACAACCATGAAAAGGACAAATCTTGATGGCTCCACCTTCAAACCAGAGCAAGACTCCAATCACGGCCACTGCAGCCATGCCCACTGGTCCAGGCATGAAGCTGGGGGCCTTTCCCAGCCACTACCTTGATCTCTTCCACCAGCTTTACAGAAGTGAAAACTGAGGCGAGGGAGGGAAAAGCCTTCCCCGTGGTCACACAGAAACCCTGCCAGGGCGAACTGGAGCCTGGGTCTGCCACCACCTCCCTGAGGTCCGTGTTCCCAGCGCCTGGACAGGGTTTCTCTTGAAGCCACTTAGCAGGCCTGATGCCACTGCCAGGCTATGTGTACCCGCATGTGTGTCCCTGAGGAACAAAGAGTCTGCCAGCTGGGTTTGGATTTCAAGACGTCTGTCGTCGCCCTTGACCTGGAGATCCCAAAAGGAGATTGGGGCCAGAACCGGATGGGGGAGGCCATGGGGGGGAAACATCAATAAGATGCCACCTTGCCTAGAAACCGGAGAGTTCATTCCACCAGCCCCGGAATCCTCCAAGTTCACTTGAGGAGGCCAGAAACTGCAGGGGAGGGCTGGCGTTCTCAGCATTTATTTCAAACAGCTGCTTAAAGAGCTTGTTTAAAATATAGATCATCATATATATATATATTTATATATATAAAATATATAAAGAGGAATTGAAGCCAGCCACCCCAAAGAAAAAGCTATGTTTTATAAATATTTCTGTAGCTCCCACATCCCAGAGGAAGAAAAACAAAACAAAAAAACATTTACAACCCAAGCTAGTGGTTCCATGTGGTGGGCCCATTAGGCTCAGACCCTGGGGTGGGCCGGGGGTCTCGAAGGCTACATCTACAGAACATTCTGTTGAGGACAGACTGACCTCTCACTTCCCAGGAAGCTGGTGTCTCTGGCTACGAAAGATCGAGTCCATACCAGTCTTGCCAAATCCACGCCCCTGGCTCCTTAGACCCGCCTGGAAGGCAGCAAGTGGGCACTCCGGAGCCTCAGGCTGCCAGGTTATTTTTAATCTTGTCGGTCTCCTTTGATGCCCTGGTGTTCCTTCCCTGATGGCCCAGCCGTCTGTTCCTGGCAGCTTCCAAGTGGAGGCAAAGCACAAGCCTCCTTCTACGCTCGGCATCTGGAATTCAGAAGCCAAAATCCACGGGGTGTCTCTGGCCCCCTGGCTGGGCTCCAAGGGTCCCCGAGGAGCCGTGTGGCCTCACTTGCAGACGTAGCGCTCCACGGTGCGCTCACACCTGCGGCAGGTGACGTAGCAGCACCAGTGGTACTTGCAGTGGCAACGCTCGACCACGCGGTCTGTGTAAGGGTTGTAGCCGCGCCCGCAGCACATGAGGTCACAGCTGTCGCTGCCGTGCGATGTCTTGTTGCACTGCCTGCAGGGGGATGGGGAGGTCAGTGAGTACCCCATCACTCACCAGTCACCCCCACTCCCAGCCAGGCAGCCCCAGTCTCCTCCGACCATGGCTGCTGCCTCAGTCCCCCTAGGATAGTGTCTTGGTCTTTGGGGAATTTAAAATAAATTCTTTTTCCCAGGGGTCCTTCTCATTTTTCCCTATATTTCTTCTTCTGCTGCTGCTGCTGCTAAGTCGCTTCAGTAGTGTCCGACTCTGCGACCCCATAGATGGCAACCCACCAGGCTCCCCCATCCCTGGGATTCTCCAGGCAAGAACACTGGAGGGGGGTGCCATTTCCTTCTCCAATGCATGAAAGTGAAAAGTGAAAGTGAAGTCGCTCAGTCATGTCTGACTCTAGCGGCCCCATGGACTGCAGCCCACCAGGCTCCTCCATCCATGGGATTTTCCAGGCAAGAGTACTGGAGTGGGGTGCCATTGCCTTCTCTCCCTATATTTCTAATAAGTGTTTATTAAAGTGAGGGGGTGTTTTGTTTCTTTTGTCTCTTTTCCTATACCTTCTATTTCTAAATACTTGAAAATGTCTCAAACAATTGGTTAATAATCCTATCTTCATATTTAATCCTTATTTATATTCTAACAAATACAAAGATTGTTTTTACTTTTAGAGTCTTAGGATAAATTCGGAAACAAATGGCATCAGACGTGAGGCACAGGGAGCATCTGGCACTCTCTTCTTGGGGACAGAGGGTCTGTCAGTCATTTGCCCCCTTTGAATCAGGTGCTTCCCTCCAGAATTGTATCTTATTGGAGGCAGGAAGGGTCTTTGGGTCAGTGGAACTGCTATGCCCACTTTACAGGTGGAAACAGGCTCCACAAAGGGCAGAGGCCTGCTCAAGGTCCTACAAGGGTTTGATTATTCATTCTCTCCACCCTAAGGGGCAGAGAATCCATTGGCTGGAAGTGATTCAGGAAGAAATGAATCACTCATGTGGGTAAAGAAGACACTGAAGACACTGAAGGTCACTATAAACCCCAAATATCCTTGCCATCAGTTCTTCTGTCTAGTGAGGAAATGTCTGTGCAGGTCAGCATTTTTATCTAGCTGGGCTAAGGCTTCGCTGAGATGCTGTCATGGGAAGCAGCGGGATGCCCACAGCCACATGGACCAAGGAATCTCAGAGTGTCCTAGGTGAGTAAGCCCTAGAGATGACCAAATCCAAGCCTCATATTTCATGATGGGGAAACTGAGACACAGAATGGACAGAGGACTTGCCCAGCATCACACAGGGTGAGCACCGGGTCTGTGAGAGTTCAGGAAGGCTTCCTGGAGAGGGAGTGGTCATCCGGGCCACTGCATGAAAGATGAGTAGGAATCTCAGATAGAAGGGAGGGCACAGGGTGGTGAGGGCAAGGAGAACGAACACCTGACCTAATGTAAGGGGGGGTGACAGGCGGAGGAAGCAGCAAGGCTGGAGGCAGGGCGGCCAGGGAGGAAACCGGTCAGCAGCTGAGTAAAAGAAGCCAAGGCCTGAGCTGGAAAGGAGCCATGGAGAGGAAAGGAGATGTCCTGGAGGGGGAGTCGGGAGGAAATGGTGACTTGCATGTGGAGGCTGCATGCAGTTCCAGGCAGGACAGAGGAGACAGGAACCAACAACAGACCAACATATGCCCCAGAGCCAGCAGACCTGGGTTCAAATCCCAGCCCTGCTGCTCACTGGCTGTGTGACTTCAGCCAAGTCACTTAACCTTTCTGGGCTTTTTTTTAGTCATTCAACACCATTAGTCCCTCTCAGTCTTATCCTGAAGGTCTCTAGACCAAGAAAGGGTGGTAGAAAGGCTTTCATTTTATTTCTGGGTCCCTGACATGCAATCTTTGAAATCTGGCCTCCAGCTTCAGACCTATGATGTTGCCTGTGATGGGGAGCTGGGGCAGCTGGGGCCTGGGGATAGAGCAGGTTTCAGAGTCTGGAATAGGGACTGCTGAGGGGCCTCAGTTCACCAGGCTGGATTTGAGGAGGGCATCTTGCCTGGCTAGGGGGCCTAGCTACATGTACCACCTATGCACCTGCCTTTTAGAGTTAGCAAAGCTCATTTCCATCCAACCCCCTGTGCCCCTAAATCCCCAGCCTAGTAAAGTTCACGTTTCCCCTCCTCCAGGAAGCCTTCCTTGCGGTCCAGGCTGAGTCAGGGACCCTCTGGGCTCCCCGGTTTCCCTTTGTCACAATCTGAGCACTTGATGTCCCTCCCCAGCCAGCCAGAGCCTCATATAATGGATGTAAAAAGTGTCTGTGGTTATGAGCCACCGGGGTGGTTTGTTACTGCAGAAAAAGCTGCCCCATACAGCTGTCCGCCAAGGCCCATCCTCAGAGGAATGGCTGAGGGCTGAGCATGGCAGGAAACCGGGGGGTGGGG
>SJYA01002100.1:919111-952066 GCA_006410615.1 Neotragus moschatus | reverse complement strand
TGGGTGGGTGGGTGGTTACCTGTCTCCCCACTTCACTGTTGTGTAGACGCATCAGTTTATTGGCTTGGGATCCTGTTTTTTTCACCTTCATAGGAGCATCGGAAAACTTGGCCCCCATGAGGAGCCCGTAGCTGAGGTTGTCCGCACATCCTCCCCAGCGGTTCCCGGGCCCGGGTGGCTCACCTGGGACGGGGCCGCAGGAGCAGCCGGGCAGGTCGCCGGAGGTGCAGGCCCGGGCGATGGCGTGGCTGATGGCGGCCGCCGACAGCGCATACACGAAGGCTGACTCCCGGGTCCCTGTGGGGAGGAGCAGGGTCAACCAGGGCGGGCGACCCAGGCATAGGACCGTGCCCAGGGCTGAGGTCGCCACCTGCCTCTGGGGCCAGATGGGGCCAGCGGTGGCGAGTGGATGGAGCAGGTGGAGGGTGGCGCTAGGGCCATTCAACTGTCACCACCCAACTCCCCCAGTCTTCCCCCAAATGGACTAGCTGACGGGCACACTCACTCTGAAGCCCGAAAAGCCAGCAACCCCACAGGCATACCCTCACATGTTCAGCACACTGCACGCCCCACACCCAGTGTCAGGGACTGCTTTCAGGCACTGAGGGCCCCGTCCCTGAGCTCCTCAAAGACAGGTGAACAAACAGCCTGCTGCAGGATGAAAGGTGTCCCCTAAAAAGATGCGGTCAAGGCCTGACCCCTGGTACCTGTGAACGTGACCTTTTTTAGAAATGGGGTCTTTGCAGGTGTAACTGAGCTGAGGTCATTAGACGGATCAGAGTGGGCCTGGATACAACAAGGGGGTCCTTGGAGGAAGAGGGAATCTTGGACACAGAGAGGGCAGAGGCCACATGACCGAGACAGAGATGGAAGAGATGCAGCTTCCAGCTACGGCAGTCCCCAGGAGCGAAGGTGAGGCAGGGGCGAGTCTCCCCCGGTGCCTTCAGAGGAAGTCCTGCAGCACCCTGACTCTGGCTTCGGATTTCCACCCTCCAGATGAAGATGATTCTCCCCTTGTGAGAAGCCCCCGGGACGTGGGGCTTTGTTACAGCAACCTTAGCAACTAAGATGGAGCCAAGGTGCCCTGGTGGGGTCCTGGCCTCAGGTCCAAGCAAGTTACCGCCCTTCTCAAGCCTTGGTGTCCTTAACTGTAGAGTGGGAATCATATACCTACGTCACGGGCCTGCTCTGGAGTTGAGATAATTCAGGAAGAAGGGAGGCTTTCTTTCTAAAGTGCTGCACACACATGATGTGTCACTGTGCGGGGGACAGAACTGATCCCCTGCCTTTCAAAAGCCTCCTTATGATACATAGGAACCCCCACCCCAATCCATCCCAAATGCCCCCTCCTCCAGAAAGTCTTCTCCACAGATGCTCTTTAATCTCTGTGTCACTCTGGGCCTCTCACAGCCCTTTGAGTCGGGTTGGTCTAGAATTACCGTGTGGCACACCTGTCTGCCCTAAGGGTGGGCTCAGTCACACTCTCGTTACAGACTTCCCATCCCGCCCACCGGCCTCCCTGCATCATTCATTCCTTTGTCCAGGTATGAGGGGTATGCATGCATTTGTACTGCCATCCAGGCTCCCCTGCACTCCCTGTATGTTCATCCATTCATCAGTTCACGCTCAAACACCCATGGCCATGATTAATTCATCCACCCACCCATCCGTGGATCCATCCATCATCCAGTTATTCACTCATCCACCCATCACGCTTCCATCCATCCATCCATGAACACAGCCACCTATCCAAACACACATATATTTACGCCTGAATTCATCCACCTCTACCCACACGCATTCCGCAGGCCCTAGCAGGCCCCGCCGGCCCCCTACCTCTCTCCAGGTCGAGCAGATAGTTGGGGGCGAGCTCGATGGAGGAGCAGTTCCAGCGCATGTCAGCGAAGGCCCGGCGGCAGGCCTTCATGGCCTCGCGGGCGGCGTGCACAATGGTGCGCATGAGCTCCAGGTTGCTGCGGCACAGCTGCACCTGCGCAGACACCAGGCCCTCCAGCTGCTTGCAGTGCTGTGTCTGGTTCAGCGCCAGGGCCGCCGGGGTCTTGGACAGGGCCCTGCACGTGGCCAGAAAGCAGCACCAGTGAAGAGGGAGTCAGGCCGGAGAGCGACCCTGCCCCTCCACCCACTGTGTGGCCCCAGTCTCTTCTCAGTGGGTCTGGAGCCTTTGCTTGAAGGAGCTGGCAAAGCAGGAGGCCAAGCACTGCTGTCCCCAGTAGGATAATGGCGCTCCCTTCCACCCTTCTGTGACCTTGGGCACATCCCTGTCCTTTTCTGGGCCTGAGGCCCTCATTCATAACATAGGATTGTGACCCCACCCCCTGCCACCCTACCTAAGCTTTGTTATAATTAGACTAACAGTTTAGACATTGCCTTATTTAGTCCTCACACAGCTGTGAATTATTATTTTTTATGAAACATTCACTCAATACTGAGCTAGACACTATGCTAGGTGCTAGATTATAGTCATCAGCATAATATACATTATTAATTGAGCACTTACTAGATGCACAGTGTGAGTTAGGAGCTTCTCATTTTGGCTTCATTTAATTATTAGATCCATGTATTAGGCTGTAAAAATCCCACATACATGCAAGGGATTTATGAAAAGATTAAAGCCACTCAATTTTGTGATAAACGGGATTTAGCCATTAACTTGGGCTTCCCTGGTGGCTCAGATAGTAAAGAATCCACCTGCAATGCAGGAGACCTGGGTTCAATCCCTGGGTTGGGAAGATCCCCTGGAGAAGGGCATGGCAACCCACTCTAGTATTCTTGCCTGTAGAATCCCCATAGACAGAGGAGCCTGGCGGGCTACAGTCCATACGGTTGCAAAGAGTTGGGCACAACTGAGTGACTAAGCACACAGCCATTAACTTGCTGTGTGGCTTTAGGTAAATCACTGTTCTCTCTGGGTCTCAGTGTCTGTACTTGTAAACTGTATTCCCCAGAGCAGGCTCCAGTGAGACATGCTGAAAAAGCGGATCCATGGTCAAGCACATTTTAGGGATGTGATATACTATATCCCCTCTTGAAGAATAATAATGTATATTTCCATTTTAAAGGCCCTGAGAAGTCCTGCAGCAAAGCAACAGGCTTTGTTTGTAACTTCCAAGTCTGCTGAGCACAAAACCGTTTATTTGAGCAGTCCTACTAAAAAGCCTCTTGATGAAAGTAAAAGAGGAGAGTGAAAAAGTTGGTTTAAAGCTCAACATTCAGAAGGCGAAGATCATGGCATTCGATCCCATCACTTCATGGGAAATAGACGGGGAAACAGTGGAAACAGTGTCAGACTTTATTTTGGGGGGGCTCCAAAATCACTACAGATGGTGACTGCAGCCATGAAATTAAAAGACGCATACTCCTTGGAAGAAAAGTTATGACCAACCTAGATAGCATACTCAAAAGCAGAGACATTACTT
The DNA here is from genome assembly GCA_006410615.1 of Neotragus moschatus. Taxonomy (NCBI): domain Eukaryota; kingdom Metazoa; phylum Chordata; class Mammalia; order Artiodactyla; family Bovidae; genus Neotragus; species Neotragus moschatus. Next base: position 948,629 of record SJYA01002100.1, on the reverse strand, counting down.
TGCTGACTAAGGTCCATCTCGTCAAGGCTATGGTTTTTCCTGTAGTCATGTATGGATGCGAGAGTTGGACTGTGAAGAAGGCTGAGCACCAAAGAATTGATGCTTTTGAACTGTGGTGTTGGAGAAGATTCTTGAGAGTCCCTTGGACTGCAAGGAGATCCAACCAGTCCACTCTGAAGGAGATCAGCCCTGGGATTTCTTTGGAAGGAATGATGCTAAAGCTGAAACTCCAGTACTCTGGCCACCTCATGCGAAGAGTTGACTCCTCAGAAAAGACTCTAATGCTGGGAGGGATTGGGGGCAGGAGAAGAAGGGGATGACAGAGGATGAGAAGGCTGGATGGCATCACTGACTCGATAGGCGTGAGTCTGAGTGAACTCCGGGAGTTGGTGATGGACAGGGAGGCCTGGCATGCTGCGATTCATGGGGTCACAAAGAGTCAGACACGACTGAGCGCCTGAACTGAACTGAACCTCATCCATGCTTTGGGAATGCTGGCCTAGGAGGTTCTCTATGAACCCTGATGATGCTATAGGACCTCTGAGCTTCCCAGATCCCGGCTCTGGGCACTGAACTCCTAAGACTTTAGGACCAGGGAACCATCCTGGATTTGCCTTCTTCCCAGGCCTTCTCTCAGGAGCAGACTGCATCAGGCTGCACCTCCTCTAAGTGGAGGCTAGAGGGACCCCACAGTCTTAAAGAGTTCCATATAGATCTGGTCCCTACCCTAGGGCCAGCTGGTCCTCAGAAATCCAGCAGAGACCTTGGAGGGACAAGGGGAAAGCAGGGGCCAGACTTCAGGCCTGCGTGCTGTGTTCCACTTGCTGGGACCATGGCAGACCTCATCCAGGGTCAGGGCTGAGACCTGGCAAGGCCTGGATTCCTGAGCCCCTGGCCTGAGGTCCCAAGGGAGGCAGCTCAGTGCCAAAGAACAGCACAGGCCTAGGCAGACTCTTTGCCCTGTTACCCCCGCCTCCGTCACCCACACTCCCCTGTGACCTTGAGCAAGGCAAGTAACCTCTCCCCTCCCAGTACTGTCTGGGGGATTAACTCCATGAGTGTTACATGCTCTGTCCAGGGCTGACACGCCATGGGCAGTGCCCTGTGATGAAATCTATTACATGACTGCATTGGTGGCCTCTTCCTACCTTAGCCTCTTGCACTTACTTAGTCAAGGTCAAGGGCTCCCCTCTGACTTCACGGCCCCTCAGGTGGCAAGCCTATCATCCTCTCTAGCCTCTTGTCCTTTTCCCCCCACATATTGAAATATCCACTATACCAGACTCCTAGCTTATTTGACAGGGACTACCCTGACACCATGCCTGTGCCCAGACTTTTCTTGGTGCCAGGAATGCCCTTCTCCTGTTCCTGTACCTAAATGAAAAAATGAACTTGATCTGCTTGTGAGAGAAATATTTACTAAGCACCACCTCTTCCCAGGCTCATTTGGTAATGAAGGACATAGATCCATTCCTCAAGGAGCCCCTCAACGGACAGCTGCACAGACCTGTCACCAGTTATAAGGCAACCTAGATGTTCCAGCTTACAGACTAGCCCAGGCGAGAGCTCAGGCTTTGGGCAACAGCTGCGTGACCTGGGTAAATTACTCAACCTCTCTGGGCCTCATGCCATCTGTTATAAGAAAATGATAAATTCTATTTCCAAGGATTATGGTTAAGATTTAAATGTGATAATGGCTGGAAAGCATTTGCAGTATTCATATATGGAATTCCTCACTTGTAGCCACTTAAATCTTGGACCAGAGGGAGTCAGAAGACCCGGGCTGGGACTCAAGCTCCGGCCTCTACAAGCTGTGCAATCTTGGGTAAACTGCTGCCACTGTCTGAGCATTAACCACGTAATGGGGATTCCTGGAGGCCTTGCAGGGGCCAAGTGAAACGATACGTGCTTATGGGTACTAATAGCTTAGTTGGCTTCCTCCTGCCTCTCCCTGCCATGCCCCTATAGCTCCAAAATATAGAAGTCTTCCCAGAGGCCTGGGAAGCAGAGCCAGGACAAGTGAGCACAGCCTGGGGGCCACGCTGGGGTGGCACAGCCCAGCCTGAGACTGACTGTGGGTGACTTGGGCTTCCCCCTCACTGCCATCCCTGGCCCAGCCCTCCCCCTCCCCACAAGGCATGAGCTGAGAAAGCTGGTGTAGCTGGTGCAGACCTCAGGCCTGATTGCTTGATCCTGCCAATGCCAGGATACCTGGGGAGCCTGCTGCCTGAATTCCTGCAGCCCATTATGGGTGAGGGGGGACCACACAGGGGCAGTATAACCCCCCACCCCAGCCTATTTCTTGGTTGTTGAAACCTCTCTGCCTCCACCCAGCAAACACTGTCCATGCGTATGGACCCCCTGTCCCAGATGGACACAGCAATTCCCAGGTTACAGAGCCTCTCATTTCATCCCATTCTCACAGTGTCTCAGGGGGCTTGGGAGAATATTACCCACTTTAATCAGAGGAGGACACTGAAGCAGTCCAATGCCAGGGTGCTCGGCCTCCTCCAGACGCCACCTTCCTGGATCCCCACTCTACCGGGCTGGGGTCCGTCCACACTCAGCCTGCCCTGAGCCCACTCTGCCCATCACCCTTGCCCAGCTTCCATCCTTCCCCTCTGAGCCAGTCTTGTGTTTCACAACAGGAACGATTACAGGAGTTATATGAGAAAACACCCAGCACGGTACTGGGCATACAGCAGGCACGCATGCAGGGCGGCCGTCTTCCAAGTCCTTTCCCTGGGCTCCTGCTCAGAAAGTGGATAACATAAGCTCAGACTCTTCCTGGGGAGCTCAGTTCAGGTAACTCCTGAGCACCGGGCACTGTGGCTCCTGGGAGGGGTTCTCTGGACTCCTGAGGTCTGGATCAGCCACTCTGGGTCAGTCTGTCCATCTCTGAAGCCATCAAGCATCCACCTCCCCAGCTGGTGGTGAGAGAGGCTCTATGAGGGGGATCCAGCGTGGATAATGAGGCTCAGCCTTCCCAGGAGGGCGGAGGACAAACGGGAACCATCCTGGAGGTGCCGGGTGGGCACCGGGCTGCAGAGAGTGCAGCCGGGACAAAGCGGCCAGCTGCAGCATGCTGGGAGAGGCCGGCTCACGGGAGCGTGCAGAGCGGGAGATCAGGAGGCGGGAGGCAGCAGATTCCACTCCAGAGGAGGGCGATGCGGTCATCTGGTAATTAGTGGTAATGACCGTTTCTAACTAAGGCCCCCTTGGGGAGGTAATCAAGGATTAGGGTGGGAGGCGGGGGAGTTACCCGTCTGGACATCTCGTCCGGCTTGCCTCACTGCAGCAGACCCCTAATTGAAAACATTTTGGTTTGTCTGGGGGCGGGTACATGGGGGAGAGGGTGGAAGAGAGGACAGGAGGGGACAGAGAGTTCACAGGCGAGGCCTATGCCAAGGGGGCCGTGGGGATGCCTGAGGTCTCCTCATTCAGGAGCTGGGGCTCTCCTGGGAATGGTGGGATGGTGATGAGGGGTGCAGAGACCTGGGTTTCAGCTCCAGCTCAGCTGAAACTTTGGGCAAGTCACCGTCCCTCTCCGAGCCTCAGTGTCCCCCCTCCACTGTGCAAGTGGGGACACTGAGGCCCAGAGAAGGGTAGGTAGGGCTTGCCCAGACCTGTACACAAGCAGCCAATCAGAGAATCAGAAGCAGAGCCAGGCTAGAACTCCTAGATCACAGGCTAGGGCTCTTTTACTCCACTGTAGAGATGAGGAAACAGGCTCAGAAAGGCTCGTGACTGATTTGCCTGAGGTCCAGCTCATAGCTAGTGAACTGTCAGAGCTCAGGCTGGGACTCAGGTCTCCTGACTCGGGTTCAGTGCTTCTCCCAGCCTCTCTGCGGCAGCTGTGTCCCTCTGAGTCTCTTAGGACTCTTCCTCGAGAGGCCTGACCCAGAATGAGCAGCAGGCTCACTGGGGCCACTCCACCCACCCTGGGGCTGCCTCCAGAGGCTCAGAGAAGGCTGGAACCATCCTCTCTGCCCCCACGACAGCCAGAGAAGGTTCTCCCCACACTCTCTGGTCTGAGTCTCCCACCAGTTGGCTTGGGTGGGATGGACCCCCGAGGTGTTTCCACGCCCTCTCCCTTACCCCTACTCCATAGGAAGTTCAGGCTGAGTCCCGGGTCCCCATAGGTGGGCATTCTGGTTCATTCAGCCACGTCTGCTTTCAGTTCCCATGTCAAATTCCCCTTTCCTCTTCAGCTTACTTTCCAAAGCCCAAGGCAGCAGGGTCCCCTGCCGCATCCTCAGGACCCCCAGCTTTTCATCCCCACTGTACACTTCTCTATTCCTAACTTTCCTGTGGTTCCCTGAGACCAAGAGGAAACAGAGCCAGGCAGCTTAAGTCCAAATCCTGCTCCTGCTGCCTACTAGCTGTGACAACCTGTTCATTAAAGACCCACTGAGCCTCTACTTCCTCTTCTGTTTAATGAGGGAGATGGCCGAACTGCTTCACATGGTGGTTAGGAGACAGATGAAACAGCATACATCAAGAACGCAGAACAGTGCCTGGCATATTCCAAGGCCATATATATATATGACCTTGCCATATCGTCTGCAAGGCCATATATACACACACACAGACACACACACACATATTGTTATTCTTAAACTCCACTCTTTCTCCTGCTTCCTCCTGTATCTTCAGCTCCAGCAATTTAACCGCTATCAAAGAGGTTTGGCTTCATGGAGCCTGTCTGCCTGGCTTCTGATCCCACATCCACCATTAATTAACTAGCTGTGTGACCTTAAGCCAGTTACTTAACCTCTCTGTACCTTAGTTTCCTCATTTGTAAAATGGTAGCGATAAGAATGTCACCCACTTCACAAGAGTTATTATCAAAGTTAAATGTCTAAAGCTCTGGGGACTTACTAGGAAGCCCCTGTGATTCCTGGTTTCTCTGTCTCCCCACGCACAGTCCTGTCCCTGCGGTCCCTTCTGCCTGGGACGCTTGCTTTGCATTCCAGCCATGGCCACTGAAATCCTATCTGTCCTTTGAAGCCTGGCTCAAAGTCACCTCCCTTACGTGGGACTGACCCCTCTTCCTCTGGGCTCCCATGCTCCCTCTTCTAGGACACAGCCCAAAGTCCACTTTGTATCGTTATATGTCTGTTTCCCTCAAGAGGCTGGAAGTGCTTTTAAGGCAGACACTGAGGTATACTCACTCTTTTGTGGCAGCCTAAACTATGCAGTGGGGATAGCACAGATGTTGGGCTTAACAAGCCATCTACTGCAGACCCTACCAAGCCACATGCCAGCTTGGAGGCCTGTGTAAGTCACACATTTTTCGGAGGGAATGATAGCAATGTCCCCTACAACATTTTGGTGGCAAGCCCAGTTCTTGGCCTCTGATGCTCCTTGTGCCCTTTAACAATGCCTTTCCCTCTCTGGACCTCAGTTTCCTTATCTATACAGTGTTAGTGGTGGGCGAGAAGGGCTTGGGCTCCCTGATCAGAGGTTCTCACCAACTGGGGCAGTGCCAGGTACGAGCAGAAGGAGGAAAGTGGCTGATTTCTCATAAAACTAATCAGGGGCAGCTGAGAAAAGGGTCTGTGCCCTGTCCCCCCGCAACACACCCACCCCACCCTAGGCTGGGAAGCCACTGAGCCCAGGCTTCTAGCAAACAAGAAATGCAAAAAGACGGCGTTCCCCTCTCCAGAGGAAAATTAATCGATAACTCAGCCCCAGAAGAGGCAGGACTGGTGACCTCAAGACTGTTTGCTGGTGGCCCAGCCACTATCGCCCTGTCTTCCAGCTAATCCACGAACCTTCCTCACAGTCCCTCCCCAGCTTCCATAATCTGTCCCCTGCCTGTCTTATCTGCATGGCTCCCTGCCCCCGACATGGAACTCTATAGAGTGTGTCCCGTCCCCGACTTTTTCAACCACCCTGGGAGTTCCTCCACCCAAAAGGGCCCTTCTCTCACTGCCCCGACCCGCCAAACTTCCAGAGATTCTTCAGGTCCCTCCTCAGAGAGCTACCCCGGAAAAATCTACGGAGGGTCCCAATACGTGCCTCCCACCAGGTGGGCTCCTCCCCTCTCAGTCCCACAACACTGCATTGGTCTCTTCTGGAGCACTTGGGAGTTATTTACAGCCTGGGCTTATCTCTTCCAGACCAGAGGGCAGCTTCTCCAGGAAGCGGCTGGGTTTTACTCCTCTCTGCCTGGCCTCACTGCTCACAGTCCTGCACAGAGCAGGCACTCCCTTCCGGTGGATGGAAGAGAGTTTCTCTCCCACCTACCTTTCCATTAACAATTTCTGCCTAAAGGACTGTCTTTCACATGCGCAAAGCATCTGACAGTCAAGGAGGTTCTTTCATGAGCCCCTTCTCATCTGACCTGAGTGAGACAGAGGCTCTTTCCCTCCTTTGACAAAGGAGCGCGCTGAGACTCCCAGAAGCTGAGACACTTCCCCAAGGTCACGCAGGTGGGGCAGTCTGGACTGTTTGAGGACCTCCAGCTAGGGTCAGGAGACTGACAAGGAACGTAATATTCCGCAGGCCTTGTGTGCAGGGCACAGACCCTTAAGACCGAGCCCCTCGACCACGCTCTTTCCATCTGCCCTGGTGGAGGTCTTGCGTAACTCTCAGCTGCACAGGACAGAATAATTCCGTCGCCTTCCATGCCCTGTCTCGCTCCTCCCGCAGGTAAGGACAATATTTTACAGAGGAGGAAAAGGAGGCTTAAGAAGGGTGACTCGCCCACAGCCCCTAGGCTACTTCTGCTCCCCGGTCTTGGGTACGCTGGCCCGATCCAGGGGGCCCCTTAACGCTCTCCGCCTCCCCCGCCCTCGGGGGGCCCACCTGCGTAGACGCGGATCCCCTACTTACAGCCACTTGATGCCATAGCACACGCCGGTCTGGAGCGCCAGGGCGAAGAGCAGCGCCTGGCAGACCTGCGGCCGCGCCCTCATCCTCGCGCGGCGGGCGCGCAGGGGGTCTCACCCTGGGGAAGCCGCGCCGAAGTCCAGCCGCGCTCCCGGCCGCTGTCGCTCGTCCTGCGCGCAGGCCGCCTGCAGTCGGGGAGAGCCGAGGCTGTGGGTTAAGGCGGCGCGTGGGGCGGGGGCCACGGGCGTGGGGGCGTTTTATTCAAATTACAAAGGAGGGGTTGGGGCCCGGGGAGGCCGGGCGCGCGGCGGGCGTCGCCTCCAGCCCAACATAGTCCGGGACGCTGCCGGCGTCTGGCTCAAATTAGGTGCCGGGAGCGCGGCCGAGGGCGTGTCCACCTAGAGCCGCCCGCGACGAGAAGAGAAAGGGGCGACAGGATCAAAGACTCAGGAGAGACCAGGCGGAAAGAGAGCGAGAGGGAGAGAGAACCTCAGAGAGCGAAGCTGAGAGAAGCTGAGCAGAGGGATAGACAGGCACACAGCCCTAGAGAGCGACGGAAGGTGTCCAGGGCAGAGGCTGAAGGCGGGCAATGGGAAGAGCAGATTCTGCGCCCAGGATCTGGGTTCTCATCGCCGCAATATTGTTAGTTATTGCCGGCTTGGGCATTCTCCTTCCCCGCTGGGGCTCGGTTTACCCGCTCTGTAAACTGGGACCACAGTTATTCAAACTGTGATTATGATGCAATTCACCTTTTAAAAAGAATATCACTAACGCGATCGATTTTTTTTTTNCTACAAAGAGACTTACTAATTATAACTCTAGCTGGTGGTGTGTACTGAGCGTGCGGGCTGTGAGCCTACTGCGTGCCGGGGGCGCTTGGGGCCCAGGTAGGGCTGATTTCTAAACCTGACAGCAAGCCCCGTTTGGATACTCCACCCTGTCTGGTTGGGCAGAAGAGGAAGCCACGGCTCAGAGGGAAGTCAGACTTAGGTCTGAGTGCGGAGCCCGGGTGTCAGTAGGAGTTGGTGTTGAAGCTCCATTACTATAAGCGTCGTGGGTCAGGAGGGCTGCCGTGGCAGCCCAGGACCAGCTTCTCCAGCTCTCCAGACCTCCAGACCTCCTCTGCTCCAGTTCTGGGAACTCTCAGCAAAGAAAAGAGATGCGAGGGCTGTGTGCTGCATGCGAGGCAGCTGTAAACCTTGGGCAACAAGAAGGCAGATGTCCCATCTATGGGGTGAGTGTTGGGGAGTCTGCCTGGTTCCAGGGAGACCACCAGCCAAGGACTGGGTTTCAGAAGCTAAAGCGGACTATGGTGCTTCTTGTGCGCTGTAGACCTTGCCTGGGGCTGGAGCTATGTTTCAGGGGCGACTTCCCTGGGACTGGTTGAGTACCTACACCTTCCACCCCCACCTTGGCCCTTCCTGGCTGATACTACTCCACTCCCATTTCTAACTGCTGGGTCAGGTGCTTTGGATGTCTTGACTTCTGTCTTCCCCCATCCCTTCCACTCCAGGAGCCTCAATTCCAAGGATAATCTAGTTCATTAGCAGAAGGAGAAACAGATTTGGTGAAAAAAGACTTCTTTCAGGTCCCCAAAACACCTGGTTACTCTTTCCCCTGTTCTTTGCAGCCACCTGTGAAGTGGCTCCCATAGGCTGTCCTAACCTGGCTACAGGTCCCTGCATATACAACACATTCATCTGAGCCCACAGAACCCCCCACACGTTCTCAGCCATGCAAGTATCTCTGCATGTAAGCAGGCAGTCTCCCTTGCACACAGGGCTAGACTTAACCTCCAAATGGTCACAAACACACTCAGGAGATAGTTGGACAAACCACATGCCCCCCCACACTCACACTCAGCAGCACTTGTAAGTTAAATGGCCATACACGTCTTCAAGATGAGGTTGAACATGCAGACTGTCCACATCCAGTTTATGCACAAGCACATGTTTCCATGCACACAGTGAGGACACGAACAGCTGCCAAGCGGGCAACACCAGTATACATATACTCCTACTTACAGGCACAGGAATGTCCTTGTGAACACGTGCTGGGACACCCCCATCTCTTCTTCCAGAGCATTGGGGTCAATCCCATTACAAATGCCATGGGAAGGTAGTGGGGTTTTAGGTGGGGGGTGTGGGAAGGGGGCCTGGGAGACACTACTGCTCCACCTCAGAGGCTTCTAGCAGGGGGTCAAAAGTGTGTCCTGAGCTCTCCCATTCCAAGGCACTCTGGCCACCACAGTCAGAGTCATTCCAGACGACTTCCGTTCAATTGGGACGCATCATCCTCTGGGTCTAGCCCTTTTCTCATTTCAGCTGCCTCCTAATATTTGCACAAGCAGTCTTTCAGCTAGAAATCTTCTGGCTCCCAGCTAGAGTAGATACAGAAAGCAATTTGAAGTCACATAGACTTGGGTTCCAGTGTTGATTGTGCCCAATTTTATTTCTAGCTGTGTAATCTTGAGCAAGTTGCTTAAATTCCCTGAGCCTTAGTCTCTTCATCTATAAAGTGGGAAGAATACAGTCCCATCAGATCTTCTGTGTTCTCCAAGGTGACGATTAGTACCCCTCTCATAGATGCAGAAGCTGAGGCTCAATACCGAGGTTCTGGCAAGTGTTGGAGCTAATATTTGAACCCAGATCTCTAGGGCTCAGCGTACACCATAGCTAGTGGCCCCCACTGAAACCGGTGGGAGGAGGATAGTGACTTTGTGTTCTCTGGAGAGGAGTTGACGGAGGCCAGGAGAAGGTCCCAGGTCTCCTGAAGCCCAGCCTTGAGCCCTGTAGGGCCCTCCAGCCCTGTATTGTGACTCACAATCCAGACATCAGCTAGGACTGGGACCTCTGCCCTGGACAGGGTGGAAAGGGGGGGAGTAGGGGAGAGCCTGAGGGAGGGGTGACAAAACCTTGGCTTGAGGGTCAAGGAGACTTGGACAAGAGGCTGCTCCTTCCTGTACCCCAGCCTCCCCATTTGCACAAAGCTGGTGCACTTTACCACCTCAGACATTCTGGGGTTCTCTGAGATACTTGGGAGAAGAATATTTTTCATCTTTAAAATCAACTGAACTTCCCCCCTCCTTTTTCCTCCTATCTCTTTCTGTCAAGAGCTTCTTCAAGGATCAGTGTGGGTCAGGCCTGTGCTGTGGCCTGGGCTGCTAGCTCCCTTCAGAGGGGAAGAGGTGCTGAGCTGGGCAGGGTAGGCACACTCTTGGCTACTACTGCTGTGGATGTTACTATAGTTTCCTTCTCCTCAGTTACCCTTGGTGAGTCTGGGTATCTGATCACCCAGGTGTGCTGGGGGCTTCCTGTCAGTAGGCTTCTCAGCCCTTGCCTGCCATTGTTCTGGGTTATACACCTTTCCACCTCCCACCCCTGCATACACTGAACCCGGGGGGCACCCAGGAAGGGACACAGTTCCATTTCCCATGCTGACCTCTACTGACCCCTCCACCAACCTCACCTTCCCTCCCTTGGGTCCGAGGCCTTGGTGGAGATGGGTAGGGGCAAGTTGGCTACTTCCAGGAGCCTGGATATGGGCAGGGTGACCTGATTATAGTCCTTAGCCCCATCAGTGCTTGACTCTGTGACAACAGATAATTATTTTGCCCTCTCTGAGCCCATCACCTTATCTGTAAGTGAGGGGTTTGAACTAGATAGACTCCAAGGGCTTTTTCAACTCTAGAACCCACATCTTGGTTCTCCTTACATGATTGTTTTAGGATGAACTGTGAGCATGGTAGAAACAATGACACCAGAGGGTGCTGTTTTCAGCAACAGGTGTTTTTCAGAATGGCCAACCTGGGAAGGCAGGTGAGCAGTGGGGCTGAGCAGAATCGCCTAGCCCAGAGGTCCCCTGCTCCAGGGGTCCGCAAGCCCTGTGAGGCCAGATCCTCCAGGCAAGAGGGAAGGGGATCAAATAGCAGCAGACATATCATCAGACACCTGGCCTGATTCTACTCCTGCGCTCACCCAAGGTGTGACCCTGGATAAGTCACTCAACCTCTGTGATCCTTGGTTTCATCATTTGCAAAATGGGAAACCATGAAACCACCCCTTCCCGAGGTTCCTGGGAGATAACATCGCGCACCTACTGTGTGCCGGGCAGTTCTGTGCCTGTGGGTAAGGCAGGCACTGCTCTGCGGCTGAGCAGACTGAGCCCCGCGTCCGTCTGATTATTTATATCTTTTATGCCAGGTCTGCGCCCCACTGAGCCTCTTCCCAGTGCTGGGAAGGGGGACATTCTCCTCCTTCTCAGTCACCTAGAGGGAGGGGCTGTTCTTTTATAAGGCTCAGGGAGCAGGCTTGGGGCTGGTTGGGGTGAGGCAGGAGGTTTCTATCCTGGGTGCAAGTAACACCACTCCACTGGTCACGTCTACTGAGGGCGTTACTTCTGAAAAGCCACTTTCACCTCTCCGTTGTTTAATTGGGGTGGTGGCTGCTCGGGAGACAACGTTTGGGTTTCTGGCCTCTATCAGCTTCTTTTTAACTCCAGCCAAGCCACAGTGCTGCCCCCAGCATTAGAGGAATGGGAAGCAGCAGGCACCAGGGTTGGCAGTGCCTTCTCCAGTTGGGTTTCTCCGTCCCTGGTATGAATACCAGTCAGTGTTTCTGCCACATGGGTCTCACCCTGCACACCCACAGGGCCAGCCATCCGCCACACTCAGTGTCTTCATTGCACACACGGAGGAAGCGAGGCTGAGATGTGCTGTCTCACGTCACTAGGTCACTGGTGCAGGAGATGAGAGGAACCTGGTCTCCCGACACCCAGCCCGTAAGCCATGCACTGCCACTGGTCTGAACTCTTCCTGGACGTGCCAGCAAGGGAGGTTTTAAGTGCACCAATTTCTCTCATCCCAGGACACACGGTCCCCTTTGAAATATGACTCCATGCAGAGGTGAAGGCTATGTCCCCACCCTTGATCTGGGCTGGCCTCGTGACTCGCTGATCTCCTTGAGTCAGTGTGGCATGTGACAAAAGTGATGCTATGCATGCTCTGGAGCCCAGGCTTCAGGGTCTCTGTAGCTTCTGCTCTCAGCCCTGTAGAGCCCAGCCCAGCCTCCCCTAGAAGCCCAGGCTGGGCTCTAAATTCAGGGAGAGACCCTGACACCACGTGGAGATGGCCCAGCCAGCCTAGCAGAACCCAGGCCTGGCTGACCCACCCACCAAGGGCAGCCTCACCAAGGAGCCCACAGTGAGCTGGGCAGATCTGCCCTGTCAGCCTGCAGAATCAGGAGAATCAATCAATCTTTCTTTTTGGCTACTGAATTTTGACATAGTTTGCTATGTAGCAAGACCTACCTGAAGCAGCCAGGCCTATATAGTGAAAAGATGGAAGTTATGTATTTGTCTCAGGTGATATCAGAATCTCAGAGTTGGGCCACTCACCCTCTTAGAACCCTGAAGTTCTGGCTACCAGAGCCCCTGTAAATGTCTCCGCTGCTCCAGGAGCAGCATCGGTCAGCCACTGGCTCCGTCTCGGCCATGTTGCATCCTGGGTGCTCCATCAGGGTCAGTGAACAGTGGTTCTTCCAAAATTGCTGCAGGAATGGGTGAATTCCTCCCCCAGCCTCTGCTGGCATAACCTCGGGGTAGGGAGCTCACTCCCTCCAGGGCAGTCTCTTCTGTGATGAGATGACTGTGCCTGAGAGAAGGTCCTCCTTCATCTAGGCAGAGATCCATGACTCCTCCTGTGGCCCTAGCTCTCTTTACGGGTCCCCTTTTCTATGTGACAGCCTTGGGTACTTCACAGTGGTCCCTGGAATTTGCAAAGCAGCACCATCTCCCTTAATAGCAAGTACTTTCATGTACATAGAACCCTGTAATCTTGAGGGAAGTGTTTCCACCAAGGCCTGAAACAAGTGTGAGTTTTAGGGGTTTCAATACCAACCCCCACCTCTGGCCTTGGAAAAGATAACTTCCAGTCTCTGAGCCTCAGTTTTCTCATCTGGAAAATCGGAATAGTGAAATTTACCACCTAGGGTTGCGGTGGGGCTTAAAGAGATGATATATGTAAAATGTTCTGTATGTAATTGGTCCTTGATAAAGGTTAGTTCCTTTTCTGCCAGGTACATAAACAGTTCCAGATGGAGAGCTCATTTGTACTTAGCATTCATGTCTACATAAATAATGTGCAGGTGGGGGAGGACTTGTCAGGTGGCCAGGGGGTGAGGGAGTCCCTTCCCAGCAGCAGGAACGGCTTAAGCAGAGACCAAGAGGGAGAAGTCTGGCTTCAGGGAAGGGTAAGCAAGGGGCTCTTTGCTGCTGGCATCAAGGGGGGCAGGAGGGAGAATGACTGTGGGGAGACAGGCCCATGCCAGGGAGGGCCCCGAGCATTGAACCAAAGAGACTGGGCTTTGCCACAGCGGAGCCTGGAGGAGGTCTGGAGCTGATCTGGGGGTGGATCTGGAAGGGAGGGAGAGGAAAGAGAGTTCCTGGGAGCGGAGAGGGGAAAGTTGGGGTGAGAAGTGACTTAGGCCCATCGTGGGGAGGGAAAGCCTGGCCACTTAGCGTGGGCACGCCCGTCATGAGACGCAGGGCCCTTCACCCTCCAACCCAGCACCTCTACTCTTGCACTTTCGGGGCCACCAGGCTTTGTTGGAAAGAGCAGCTTTTCTGCCTTTTTGGTCTAGGAACAGACTGATGAAGACCAGAGGAGGAGACCTGAGCCAGATCTGCAGCCAGAGGGATGCAGGGCAGACCAGAGCAGAGACTAACCTTACCCATCTTTCTAGCAGGGACTCAGAAAAGTCCCTTTCTGGGAGCTGGGCTTCACAGTTTTTTCAGCTCTGCCACAGTTATGGGTCCTGTGAGACTTGTAACTGCTTTGGGATGGGAGGAAAGAAGGCTGGGCAGAGATGATTAAACCTGTTTTTAAGGTGGGGAAACCTAGGTAGAGGAGGGAAATGACTTGCCCAAGATCACACAGCAAATGTCTGGCAGAGCTGGACTGGAACCCAGACCTCCTGCCTCTCATTGCATCCTAGCCTCTTTCCACAGCACAGAGAGACCAGCTGGGCAAGACGTTCTCACTTACTTGCTCTGGGTGAAGAGTGAGGGGAGCCAGAGAGAGGTTGACAGCCATCAGCAGACAACACTTAACCCAAACTGACAATTTAATTGTGAAAATGTGGACGAGGTACAGTGTAAGGAAATCCAGACGGTCTGGGCCCCTGGGGAGCCTCAGCCAGCACCCCAGTTGCCTGGGAAACGGAGAGGGTTGGGGATGATGTCACTAGATTTGAAGCTAAGGTATGGGGGATGGGCTACCCAGCCACCTCTTTGGGACCAGATGGGGCTGTGAGCCTGGCCACAGGCTGTCGTCCTCACAGTTAACTCCTTCCCTTACAGATGGGGCAAAAGGGAGCACTGGAGCGGGGTGGTGACTTGCCCAAGGTGACATAGGGAGTCAGCGACCATGTCCATTCATCCAGCAGGCTGCAGGCATCTTGAACACGGGATCAGAGTCAACTGTGAGTCCCTGTGCCTTGCACTGGGCTTTGCACAGAGCAGACCTCAACTTTGCAGTGAAGGCTGCTTGATCCCTTTATAAAAAGGGGATGTAGACCACTCCAGGAGGTGACACTCATTGATTCATAGTAGCCTTAGGTGAGGAAGAACCCTGAGCAGTCACCCAGGGCTGTGCTATCTGAACCAGGGAACACTGAGCTGAGAAAGGGCAAGTCAACAGGCCAAGGTCACCAGCAGGTTGGGGCAGCTCTAAGCTGACCCCAAGTCATACCCCACATGGGCAGTCCTTACCCAAGGATAAGTGGTCCCATTCACACCACCCCCTCAGCTCTGGGCCAGGGATCTGGACCTTGGGAAGCCCCCATTGTCTGAAGCATTTTCTGAGAATCCCCAGGGTCTGACCAGAGGCTAAAGATCAAGCCACCCAAATCATCAATAACAATGTAATAACTGGCCTTAGCCCCCACTGTGTGCCAGGCTCTGGGCAATCACTCTATGATTCTTATCTCAAATATTTATGATTCTCTGGGCTGGGGATTACTGTTCTCCCTTTGTAGTTCAGAAAACAGAGGCTGGGGGTGGGGGGTGGGAGGAGTGTCACTTGCCTACCTGGATGCAGCCAGAAAATGACAAGCTGAAACTTACACCCCACACCACTCTGCATCTAAAATCCATGACTGAGAGAGGGAGGCTGAGTTTTTGCCTGCCCAGCCTCCCTCCCACTTCTGATGATAAAAGCACCCCTCCCCATCCATCCCCAAAGATCTGGGGTTCTGGGACTGCTGGTCACAGAGTTCAGTACTCTAGTAGATGGCCTGACCTTTTGAAGATTTTCATTTCCCAATCCACCTAATATGATCCAACTGGACCACATAGAGCTGTTACCCCCAGCTAGAGTCATAGGTTCTCGGAGAACAGTTTGCTTGCCTCTGGAATGCAAGTTCTAAAGGTGTGATCCTCAGAGTTTCCAGAAGCTAGCAGCCCTATTCCCTGCCATGTGCGCAAGATAAGGATAAGGAAGGAGGCAGAGAAGAAACAGGCAGGGGGTGGGGAGGTCATCCGAGTCCCGAGCACACCCTTGTCCCTCCCAGTTGTGTGGGCCAGTGAATCCATGTGCCTTGGGCTCACTGGGTTCGGCTCTCTATCTGGAGGCTGGCTTCTGGAGCCATCCTAACTGCCATCTCTGCACTGTGCCCCAGCGTCGTGTGCTGCTGTTAGAGGAGGTACAGGGGGAAGAAAGTTGTCCTCCAGGAAGTAACAATCTGGGCAGGGAAACGTGGGATGGATATAGTTCTGGGTTCTATCTCTTTTCTGTCCCAGATTTGCAGTGTGATCCTTTCCCTTTCTGGGCTATAAGTTTCCCATCTTTAACATGGGGCCAAGGAGTGGATGCTGGGTTCAATGTTCTGCAAGATCCCCTACAGATCTACACAACTACTTTTTTTAAGAAAAAAATTGAGGTATAATTCACATAACATACATTCACTCTTTTAAAGTGTATGTTGTTCAGTCACTGTCACGTCTGACTCTGTGACCCCATGATCTGCAGCACTGACCTTCACCATCTCCCAGAGTTTGCTCAGACTCATCTCCACTGAGTTGATGATGCCATCCAGTTCAGTGGTTTTTAGTATATTGACAAATTTGGGCAACCATTGTCACTTTCTAATTTGAGAGCATTTCCATCACCCCCAAAAGAAATCCCATACCTATTAGTCTTCATTCTACCTACCACCTCAGCCCCTCAGTCATGTCGGTCAGTCATGTCCGACTCTTTGCAACCCCATGGGCTGTAACCTACCAGGCTCCTCCATCCATGGGATTCTCCAGGCAAGAATACTGGAGTGGGTTGCCATTTCCTTCTCCAGGGGATCTTCCCAACCCAGGGATTGAACTTGGGTCTCCCGCATTGTAGGCAGACACTTTACCATCTGAACCACCAGGGAAGTCGGCAGCTGCTAGTTACCTATGGATTTTTGGACACTTAAAGCTCATTTCCAAGTTCATCCGCACTGTAGCATGTATCAGACTTCTTCTTGTAACAGGACAGTATTCCACTGTGCGCATGTACTCCATTCTGCTCGTCCATCCATCCGTTAATGGGTTGACTCCACTTTCCGGCTATTGTAAATAAGGCTGCTCTGCATATTCATGATAAGGTTTGTATGACATATGCTCCATTTGTGTGCGTAGGAGAAGGATTGCTGGATCGTATGGTAACTCCCTAGGACTTTTGTGGGACTGCCAAACTGTTTTCCACCGCGGCTACACCATTTTACATTTCTTCCAGCAGCGACGTGTGAAGGTTCCAACTTCTCCACATCCTCGCCAGTGCTCGTTTTCTATCGCTTTTATTTTTGGCTGTCCTAGTGGGTGTGAAGTGGTACCTCATTGTGACTTGACTTGCCCCAATGACTAATGATATTAAGCATCTTAAAAAAAAATTTTTTTTTTTATTTTTTACTGGGGCAGCGCTGATTAACAGTGTTATGATAATTTCAGGTGAACAGCGAAGGGACTCACCCATATGTATGCATGTATCCGTGACATTGAGCATCTCTTAATGTGCTTACTGGCCATACTGGCCATTTTTGTACCTGCTTTGGAAAAACGTTTATTCACGTCTTTTGCCCCTTTAAAAAAGTTGGGTTATCTTTTTTTTTATTTATTGTTGAGCTGTAGGAGTTTTTAATATATATTGGATTCTACATCCTTAACAAATATAGCATTTGTAAATATTTGCTCTTGTTATGTCGGTTGTCTTCTCATTTTCTTGATAGTGTCGTTTAAAGTACAAAGTTTGTCATTTTTATGAAATATAGTTCCTCTATTTTTTTCCCTTTGGTTGCTGGTGCTTTCAGTGTCATAGCTAAGAAATCACTGTCTTATCCAAGGTCACAAAGATTTACATTTGTGTGTTCTTCTAAGAAGAATGTGGTTTTAACTCTCACATTTATATCCTTGATCCATGTTGAGTTAAATACTATCAGATGAAGGTGCAACTTCATGCTTTTGTGTGTGGATGTCCAGTTGTCCCAGCATTACTTATGAAAAAGGCTATTCTTTCTCTGTTGAATTGTCTTGGCTCTCTTGTCAAAAACTCAAACAACCATAAATGTATGGGTTTATTTACACAGTTACCTTTAAAGTGACATCTAGGAATTAGGTTACAATAGCCTCCATGTAGTCACAAGTATGTGACAGGTAGTGTGGCTGAGGAACAAGTGGGAAATGTGGACTCTTGCAGACCTGGGTTACTTCCAGATCCACTGGAACCCCAGGCAAGCTATTTTGTCTTGAAATAGCTTTACCAGAACCCGCCTGCCAATGCAGGAGAGATGTAAGAGATTCAGGTTCCATCCCTGGGTCAGGAATATCCCCTGGAGGAGGGCATGGCAACTCACTCCTGTATTCTTGCCTGGAGAAGCCCATGTCAGAGGAGCCTGGCGTGCTACTGTCCGCTGGGTTGCAAAGAGTTGGACACAACTGAAGCAACTTGGCATGCACACACAATGTATTACACAGAACCATTCTTGTAAAAAATACCAACATCTGGATGCTCCTGAGCCTTGGTTTCCTTCTCTGTCATGTTTCTGCCCCAAAGCTGGTGTAAGTCCCTACATAAGAGGCAGGTCGTGGAAGGGTGTTGCAGGTGGAGTCAGGGGCATAAGCAGTGGTGTGGAAGCTGAAAAGTGCAGGGTGTGATGTGGGCAATGGTGAGAAGTCTATAGGTCTTGGCGGGAGCAGAGGTAACACATTGAAATATGGCCTCTCTTTTTTTATACTTTATTTATTTTAGGTTGTACTGGGCCTTCATTGCTGCACGTGGGCTTTGCTTTCTCTAGTTGCAGTGAGCAAGGACTTGTTGCAGAGTCCAGGCTCTAGGCAGACAGGCTTCAGTAGTTGCAGCTCACGGGCTCTAAAGTGTGGGCTTAGTAGGTCAGGCACACAATCACCGCACTCAGTCACAGCATGTGACATCTTCCCCTGCCAGCAATCAAACCAGTGTCCTTTGCACTACAAGGCAGATTCTTAACCATTAGACTACCAGGGCAGTCCCTGCCTCTCTTCCAGTTGGTGAAAACCCAAAGTCTGATGCCTGCATTACAGCATAGCTCAGAAGACCCCTCCCACATCCCCCTAGGAAGCCCCATGGCGAGAGGCCCAGCCTTGACACCCAGCCACGCCTCCCAGCCACACTGGTAGCAGTGAGCAGGCTGCTCAGCTCTTGAGGCTCTCAACTCCATTCCAGTCTAGGTTTGGTGGGGCTGTACTGGGAGTGCAAGGTGATTGGGGTCCAGTGGATGCACTTTGGTTCCCTAGATTTGTGGTTAAGTGAACAAAATATGCAGAAAGTCAGGAAGGAGAACTTGCAGAAGGAAAGTAAGAGGCAACTACCATTTGCTGAGCACCGAGTACTTCCAGGACGGACTGTGGACCTCATCTCAGATCACAGCCACCCAGAGAAGCAGGGATCAGGAGGAGCGTGTCTACGTCACGAAACCCAAAACTGGCTCAGAAAATGATGCCTTTTCCCAAGATCACACAGCCAGCGGGTGACACAACTAGGCGTCATGTCCTATTCTGCTTGTTCTGAAGCACAGGCTTTTCTTGAAATGCCAGGCTACTCTGNATCACAGCCACCCAGAGAAGCAGGGATCAGGAGGAGCGTGTCTACGTCACGAAACCCAAAACTGGCTCAGAAAATGATGCCTTTTCCCAAGATCACACAGCCAGCGGGTGACACAACTAGGCGTCATGTCCTATTCTGCTTGTTCTGAAGCACAGGCTTTTCTTGAAATGCCAGGCTACTCTGGAGAAGAGAGAGGAAAAGAGAAGGAAGGCAAAATAGAGAGAGGCCCAGCAGAAGAGAGAGTCACACTGAGAGGAAAATAAAGAGAGGCAAAAATAAAAACCAAGAGTGGAAAGAGCGTGAGGCCACAACTGAGCCTGGAGTGGGTCCTTGGGGAGCCACTGAGGGCAGGAATGGGCGGAAACCGGCTCATGGAACCTGGATCCAAGAACCCTGCTTGGCCTGAGACCTGGTGGCAAAGTTCTCACCTCAAGATCCTGAAGAGGGGGAGGCTGGCATGGGGGCAGCAGGGTCTGCCTGGGAGGAGGGCGGCAGGGCCGGATGACCAGGGGCTGCCAAGCAGGGCCCTCCACACACCATCCAGCTCAAATAACCACCGTGGCCATGGGGGCTGGCAGGCCCTTGCTCCCGACGTGCAGAGCAGCAGGCCCGGGAGGCCAGGAGGTAGAAGCAGTGACCAGGCCTTCCTGGAACACTGGTTGTTTCTTAGGAAAAACTCCTAATGTGACCTGTTAATAGGGTGGCTTCACAGTTTATTGCTCAAACTGGGACATTCTGAAGTGAGCACAGACAGATAAGTGTGGCCTCTGACCTCTAAGGCCCCACATGGTCGGGCCTGGCCCTTTCCTACTGCATCTGCCCCCTCCCCAGGTCTTCCTTTGCAGACACTCTGGAGTGGGCCTCACCTTGTCTGGAGACCCTATCCCGTGCTCTCCCGGTCTCCACACCCCTTCATTGCTCCTGCTCACCCCCAGAACCCCGCTCAAGCCCCACCAGTGCCCTTGGTGAGCCATTCAGTATTTCTGTGCTTTTCCTTCACGGCTCCAATCACAATCACAATAATCAAAGAAATTCATAATTAACGTGTTTGATTGTTTTAAAGTCTGTTTTCCTTCCTAAGGGCGGGGCTGGGTCTGACTTGCCCACGGTTATATCCTGAATACCCAGCCAAAAGCATAACTGAAGCCAGTGCATAAATGAAGAAATCAACTCCCAGGGCCCCCGAATGGCCAGAGTTGTGTCTCTTGTATTTTGGGGTTATTCCCTATACTAAGAAAGGAAGGAGCTAATCCTTCTTGGGCACCATGTACACTTCTGACTTCTTCCCCAGGCTCTGAGCCCCCATGGGGAGAAATTTGCCCCCTTCTTATCTAGTCCATCTGGTCACAAAGAGGTGGGCATGACTGAGACACTTTCACTTATCTCTTCCCCAGTCTCTATCCTAGTTTAGGACCTGAACAAAGGACTCAAGTTGGACTTTCAGATGAGTCACGACAACATAAATATCACTAGAATGGATCACAGAAAATCATGAGATAATATGCAAATGCTGAGTCCAGGCCCGTGGATACCATGGGCACAAAAAATGCTAGTGTCTCTTCTTTAAGAGGTCATCTTGTCCAACCAATCATTTTTATTTTTTAGGGTTTTTTTGTTGTTGGGTTTTTGCGTGTTTTTTTTTTTTTTTTTAGTGTACCATTCAGATTTTAGTATATTAACAAAGTTGTACAACCATCAGTACTATCTAATTCCACAATATTTTCATTACTCTAAAAAGAAACTCCATTCCCAATAGCATTCATGCCTCCCTTTCTCTTCTCCTCAGCCCCTGGCAACCACCAGCCATCTTATTTTAGAGACACAGAGAGGGCAGAGAGCACCAGAGCACACCCAGAGAGGGCAGTGCCTTATCTAATGTCACACTGCCAGCCAGCAGCAGAGGCAGGACCAGAGGCCAGGCCTCCCGACACCCTGTCTGCTTCATGTCTGAGCTCTCTCTGGAGGCTTCCAGTGTTCTCTGGTGACTGGCATGAAAGGGCTGTTTAGCAAAGGCCCATTAAGTTGAAGCTAACAGGTAAAATGAGACTAGACCATCTGGAGTTATGCCCAAAACCTGCCTGTGCCTGGAATAGATCTGAGGGCTTTTGAGGGGCAGAAGACATACCCAGACATCATCTCTAACTGGTACCCTACTTCCTACAACAGCCAGTGTGCTTTCATAGTGGGGATGTCTTCCCCCAATCGGCCATATGGCCTCCTCTGTAGTCAGAGTAGGCTCAGAGTGGGCATGAGGAAGCAGAGGCCAGAATTCCCAGGTTTCCCATTGTTTTTAGGACCCCAGAAAGCTGAGTCAGCCTATGAACCCAGCGTGTACATCTTCCTACAGTAATTTAGCAGTTTTCACATTCCATGCCTTAGCCGAAATGGAAAATGAAAGAAAAGGGAAAAAAGGCAGTGCTATATTTTAAAATGGGCTTAGCTCTTTAAGTTCTAACATGGGAAACTGCAGTCCGTGATATCATGGGCCCCGAGGCCCTCTGGGCATTGTTATTGACACTTTATGTGGTAGGCTGGGCCCTGGATCCACACATTCCTCTTGCCAGAGCTGCGTGAGCCTGCGGGTCCATCTACAAGCCTGGGCCAGACCCTCTAAGCCAGGATGGAGCCAGGCACTGGGCAGACAGGGGGCACCCTCTGGTAAGAGCCCAGGTCAGCTCCTTGCTCTGTCATCCAGAGGTCTCTGAGGTTCTCCCCTCGTGGGATCTGCAGCTGCCCTGAGACACAGAGGGTCAGCACTCTGCTCTATGTCAGTCCATGGGGCAGCAGAGTGGTGTGGCGCCCTGCTCCCGGTCACATAGCTGGGGAGTGCTGGCCTTGCCCATCACTAGAGAAGCCCTGCCCTCTGACTCTGAATGCTATGAGAGGGCATGGTCCTTGCCCATGAGCAGCCAACAGACTGAGACAGGCTGTGGGGAAAGCACTTGGTCAAGTCCAAGTCTTCATTTTACAGTGCGGAAGAAACTGAGAGGGCAGGGACTGGCCTAAGGTCACGGAGACAATCCACAGGCCAGGCAGGGCTGGATGCAGGCTCTGGACTCCTGGCAAGAGTCTGACTTGNCTGTGGGGAAAGCACTTGGTCAAGTCCAAGTCTTCATTTTACAGTGCGGAAGAAACTGAGAGGGCAGGGACTGGCCTAAGGTCACGGAGACAATCCACAGGCCAGGCAGGGCTGGATGCAGGCTCTGGACTCCTGGCAAGAGTCTGACTTGATCTGCACTTAAGCAGTTCCGTTTGGGCGGAAGCTCTGCTCTTCCGGAAGAGACGCCAGGCCTTTCCAGAATCCGGTCTGAATCAGGATCTGCTGTCAAGGCTTAATCCTCAGGGAACCATTGCTGGCAGAGGGAGGTGAGGTATTGATTATGGCTGGGACTGGGGGAGTGTGGCTAAGGCCTGGAGGTGGGGAGAGAAGGGATGGGAAAGAGTGGTAGGCGTTTCTCCGTGAGGCAAACTGAAGGCACATGTACTTTTGCTTGTGCTTATCTGTGTCTTCTATTTTTTCTGCAGTGCTAAAGTTCATTTTTCCTATTTAAAAGTAACAAACTATGTATTGGGCATGGTCTGGAAATCCAGGGTTGTCTCAGTCCTGACTGGCTGTGTGAACTTGGGCAGGCCCTCACCTCTCTCTGGGCCAACCTTGGAAATGCCGGTAAATAAGATTGCCCCATGAAAAGTAAATGAATCCAAAGGCTCCCTGGCTCAGGACACAGCTCTTTGGCCAGGACATCAGGGCTGTTCATCTGTCCTAAGGAAGAACGCAGCAACCCAGAAGTGAGGTATCTAGAGAAAATTCAAGATTCAGAGACGTCCACTTGTGCTGTGCACCCATTCAGCATGGTCCAAAGGTAGGCACTGTCTGAGGGCCTTGCCCATCCCAGCTTCCGCAGAGGGCCTCTTTGCTAAGGGTGGAGATGGGTGGCCAGGCCTACCTAGCCCTCCTCGCCCAGGTTCCACGCCCGCCAGGCAATGGCTCTCACACACCTGGCTCCCTCCCAGGAGGGAAGGAAACTGTGGCAGCCATAAGAGCACTCCTGTCAGGAGAAACAGCAATGGCCTGATGTCAGTCACAACAGCATTGGGAGGTGGCAGCGATCTTGAGTGACATCTTGAGAGCCAGCTGTCCGACCTCCCCGGGTGTCTTGAGAAAAGTCAGTGTCAGGACAACCAGATGAGGGCCAGACTCCAAGCTGGTCAATCACCTGGGACTTGTCACCCAGTAGAAGGGTTATCTCATTTTAATATGTGTATATTGTTTAGGACATTGCCTGGTATAACATAAGAAGTTAATAAAAACTGCCGAGTGAAAGTTAACGGTGGCCAGTCTGGACAGATGGGTGGAGTCGTGGATCCACAGAGGGAAGGGTGCTTTGGTCCTGCCACCTGTCCAGCTGGAGCCTCGTCTCTCTGAGACTCAGCTCATACCACCTCTTCCTCCCAAGAGCACCTGGCTGACGGTTCTGAAAATGCTCGCTGGTCTTCCATCTCACAGCCCCTCTGATGTCTGGGGTGGGGAAGGATCATGGCTCTCCATCTCTGAACTACGGCCCTACCCACCACCTATCAGGGCTTTCTTGGTGGTTCAGTGATAAAGAATCTGCCTGCAATGCAGGAGATCCAGGTTCGATTCCTGGGTCAGGAAGGTCCCCTGGATGAAGGAAATGCCCACCCATTCCAGTATTCTTGCCCGGGAAATCCCACTGATAGAGGAGCTTGGCAGGCTATAGCCCATGGGGTCACAAGAGTCAGACACGACTTAGTGACTAAACCACCAACTATCACTCACCACCCACCAGCTCTGAGTTCTAAACCTCAGAGGCCTGGAATTCTAGGTCAGCCTGGGACCCCATAATGTCAGAACTGGAAGGACTTCAGTATGCACCTTGCTGACTCCTCCTCCAGTACACACATAGGGAAAATGAGGTCCAAAAGGGGCAAGAGATCCCCTCCCACCCTGCAACTCCTATTTGCACAGCCAGGGAGCCCAAGGCTGGGCTGGAGCTGGGGACAAGCCTCGTGCTTTTTCCCAGCCTCCTCTGTTCTCCACAGGTCCCCAGAGGCCACTCCAGAGACTATGTTTCCCCGTATCCCATGGCCACATCTCACCTGGTCTTTGCTCCGTCCTCTGTGGCTCTGTCTGGGATAATTCTCTCCGAGTGGGGTCAGTTCTCTGGGAGTAGGCAGCTAACGAGCTTCAGATGTCCGGGACAAACTGCCTCCTGGAAGGCAGACGCTGAGATGCTCGCACTGACTGTGGACACCGGCCACTGGAGGGGCTCAGAGAGGTCCCCTCCTCTTCCCTTCACAGGGTGCTTCATTCTCCACTTGGAAGCAGCAGGTGCCAGGTTCACCCCGGAAGCCCTGACTGGGGTGTCTATTTCAAGGAGGTCTGGAAAAGGGCAGGGAGGCTGGAGGACAAAGGCATTTTGATCATTTGGGAATTTATTCTTTTTCTTTCAAAGTTTTCCTGATCTTTACACTGAGGTAGCGGGATGGATGGGAAGGGAGGCGGGCGAGCTGCTTGTTGACGGCCAGCTCTGTGCATGCTCCGGGCTGGGCACAGATGTCATCTTCTCCAACCCTCACAGGCTCCCTGCAAGATTAGGATTGTCACTATTCACTTTACAATGCAGAAAGCTGATCTAAAGATCAGAGAGAAGTGAGGTGGTGTGTGCAGAGTCACACAGCCTCTGAATGGCCAAAACTAGAGTTTCAGCTCACTTCTGTCAGAGATCAGATTCTTCCCTACAGCAAGCTGAGATGTTTCCAGAAGACCAGGATGGTGTATTATGGTCTCAAAGCTACATGAATGGTGAGGACTTGTGGGCTGCCCTGGTGTTCCAGGCACCAAGGATGCCTTTGCAGCTGACTCACTCTTCCATCGTCACAGGGCAACAGATTTCATATTCACAGAATGCGGGGGTCATCATCGCAAACTCAGGTGAGGTAATCCTAATTGCTGTAATTACATCCTCAATCATGCCCAGAATACATTCTGGGCACCAGACCCTCTGCCAGGGGTGTTCCATTGGTTAACTGGTAAGAGCTTGGATTCTAGCTGTGTGACCATAGGCAAGTTACTCTTGCCTCTCGGTGCCTTCATTTCCCCATCTGTGAAATGGGGATAGTATTAGTTCCTATCACATGGAGTTGTGAAGAGAAATTAATTAATATCTGTAGAGGGCTTAGAAGAAGGCCTGGCATAGAACACATACTCAGCATCAGTGTTAACTAATACTGAGCTCAACCTTGGGAGCTGAGATTTTCCTTGAAGCACAGGGGTGTAGATTGAGGAGATGCACTGCAGTGATTCTCAAATTGAGTGTGCATCAGAATCACCTGGAAGTGTGGAGGGCTGGGTCTGCCCCCAGAGTCTCTGGTTCAGTAAGTCTGGATTGGGGCCTGAGAATCTGTGTTTCTAGCATGTTCTCAGGTGAAGCTGATGCTGCTGGTCTAGTGACCCTACTCTGAGAAGCAGCACTCTAGCAGACCTGAGTTGTCCCAGGCCAGCTAGGACTCTCGATAGCAGAGGCTCAGTAAGTAATTGTCACCTTGTTTATTTAACTTCAGCGCAGAGTAGCATGTGAAATACCAGACTGGATGAGTTGCAAGCTGGAATCAACNTGCCTCTCGGTGCCTTCATTTCCCCATCTGTGAAATGGGGATAGTATTAGTTCCTATCACATGGAGTTGTGAAGAGAAATTAATTAATATCTGTAGAGGGCTTAGAAGAAGGCCTGGCATAGAACACATACTCAGCATCAGTGTTAACTAATACTGAGCTCAACCTTGGGAGCTGAGATTTTCCTTGAAGCACAGGGGTGTAGATTGAGGAGATGCACTGCAGTGATTCTCAAATTGAGTGTGCATCAGAATCACCTGGAAGTGTGGAGGGCTGGGTCTGCCCCCAGAGTCTCTGGTTCAGTAAGTCTGGATTGGGGCCTGAGAATCTGTGTTTCTAGCATGTTCTCAGGTGAAGCTGATGCTGCTGGTCTAGTGACCCTACTCTGAGAAGCAGCACTCTAGCAGACCTGAGTTGTCCCAGGCCAGCTAGGACTCTCGATAGCAGAGGCTCAGTAAGTAATTGTCACCTTGTTTATTTAACTTCAGCGCAGAGTAGCATGTGAAATACCAGACTGGATGAGTTGCAAGCTGGAATCAACATTGCTGGGAGAAATATTAACAACCTCAGATATGCAGATGATACCACTCTAATGGCAGAAAGTGAAGAGGAACTAAAGAGTCTCTTGATGAAGGTGAAAGAGGAGAGTGAAAAAGATGGCTTAGAACTCAACATTAAAAAAATAACTAAGATCATGGCATCTGGTTGCATCATTTCATGGCAAATAGATGGGGGAAAGTAGAAGCAGTAACAGATTTCCTCTTCTTGGGCTCCAAAATCACTACTGATGGTGACTGTAGTCATGAAATTAGAAGACACTTGCTTCTTAGAAGGAAAGCTACGACAAACCTAGATAGCATATTAAAAAGCAGAGATATCAGTTTGCTGACAAAGGTCCATATAGCCAAAGCTATGGTCTTCCCAGTAGTCATGTATGGATATGAGAGTTGGACCATAAGGAAGGCTGAGCCCTGAAGAATTGGTGCTTTTGAATTGAGGTGCTGGAGAAGACACTTGGACAGCAAGGAGGTCAAACCAGTCGATCCTAAAGGAAATCAACCCTGAAAATTCATTGGAAGGACTGATGCTGAAGCTGAAGGTCCAATACTTTTGGCACCTGATACGAAGAGCCGACTCATTGGAAAAGACCCTGATGCTGGGAAAGTTTGAAGGCAAAAGGAATAGAGGGTGGCAGAGGATGAGATAGTTGGATAGCATAACTGATTCAACGAACATGATTTTGGGCAAACTCCAGGAGACAGTGAGGGGTAGGGAGGCCTGGTGTGCTGCATGGGGTCACAAACAGTCAGACACAACCAAGCAACTGAACAACAAATAAATAACTTGGCGTGTGAGTGAGCGAGTGATGAGTACAGGGAATGGGAGGGGTGTTGGACCAGGAGCCCCAGGATTCTGGTCCTGAATTTGCTCCCACCTCTCTATAGGACTTGACCGTGTTCCCCTGCAGCCTTGGTTTCCTCCCCTGTAAAACAGGAGTATCTATAATCCTTCCTCACTGATCTCTGTGAGGATGAAACGAGGCCTGGAACAACTGCGACATCCTGGCAAGAGTGACAACCATGGTCTCCGAAGGTGATGGGCTCTGGGAACTGCTCACTGTGACCCTTACTGCTGTCCGTCTTTGCTCCGAGGGCTGCAGCCCATCTCTTTTACTTTCTTCTCAAACCTGAGTTCAAAAGATTGGGCCACACTGTCCCCCAAGTCCCACGGCCCCAAGGCTGAGGGCAGCATGCTTGCTGTGGCCACAGGTTGCATAAAAGGGCCTGTGTTCCGGCCGCTCACCTCCCACTGTGCGCCCAGGGGTTTTCTATTTCAGTTGCTGTAAAAATATCACCTTTGATCTCAGCTTGTGGCTCTTAAAAAAAGACGAAACCACCAACAGGCTGGGTTTTCATTCTCCCCAGCCCCGCCTGTCTCACCTCCGCCTCCGCGCTCTCCTCCCCTCCCCTCCATCCCCTACCTGCTCCTCCTCTCCTCTCTGGAGCCCCAGAACCCTCGCTGGAGAGAGCACCTTAGGAATCAGCTTATAGCCCTGGTGTCTCCTCCAGGTCCCCCACAGCCCATGTGAAGAAGGAACAGAACAAATGAGGGTGAAGGACGCCGCCCTCTCCCCTCCTCCCTCTCTCCCTGCCCCTTCCCATCTGTTCTGAGGGCCAAGAATCGCCGACTCCCTGCTTCTCCAGCTGCTGTGATGGCATCAATCACATCCCGCATCTGTGAAGTCTTGAGTCTTCCCCAGAGTAGACTAAGAGTCACTAGTGGGGCCTAAATATTTCCATCACACCGTCAACTCAGAGAACCCAGTCAGCAGCCCGGATCTGTCTGGGGGAGGGGCCTTCAGCCCTGACGGGTCTAATGTCCCACCACCTGGCTCTGCAGGTACAAAGGTTAACACCACCACCCCTGGCCACCGCCCTCCTCCTCTGCCTCCTGCCCCTGGCCCAAACACACACACACCCCTCCCTCTTTCCTCTGAAGATTCTGGGGAGATGATCCACAGGTCGCCTGCCACTGGCTGTCCCCCATTCTCTGATCTTCCTAAGACATTCCTGGACCTACTCGCTCCATGCTGAGGCCTCCTGAGCCAAGATCTCTTTTGGTTGGAAAATCAGCTCCAAACATATGGGGCCCCTTCTGCCTTGCCACCTCTCTGGCTAGTGAGGTCCTCTCCAAGGACCCCAGCTCCGGCAGAGGACCAGAGAATCCCCCTCAGAAGTTTCATGGTTGAGAGGCATGCAAGCTCAGTGAGAGGACAAACAAGCTGATGACTCACACCAGGCTTGGGGCTGCTGTCACAGTTTTCTTTGGTTTCAGCTTTGAGAGGAAGAGACAAAATCCTACTTAACAAACACTTCTGCACCTGGTGCTGTGCTGACATGGCCACTGCCCTTCCTCAGGGGAGACACAGGTGGGCGCAGGGGTCAGGCAATCAGGGAGTGAGTGCAGGAGTTGGGGTGCTGGGGAAGGCCTGGGCCCAGCTTGGGTCTGCCTGGAGGAGCTGGAGCAGAAAGGCCAGGCTGGGAAGTTACAGGAAGCTGGGGGCATCCTTGATAGAAAGGGAAGCTTCAGATGCAGCCATGGCCTGGGGTATTCAATATTCAAGATGGAATGAGGAAGGCCTGTTAAGAGGTAAGGAGGAAGAAGGCAGTCCTCATAGGGCTAAGAGGGGCTGGCAAAGAGCTCTGCTGTTATTCACAAATCAGTGGGGAGCCTTTGCAGGGTCTGAAATGAGTGTGGACTGTCCATGAAGAAAGCCTTTCTGAGGGTATGGAGAACCTAGGCATCGGAGGTGAGGTCCTGGCTGTGTGTCCAGGCCACAAACTCATTTAGCAGCGACCACAGCCGGCCAGGGTCCAGACTGAGGTCCTGCAGACCAGCCCACAGGCCCGGGCTAGGCAGCGTGCACAGCCAGTGCGGCTGCTGCTTGCCCGGCAGGGGCTTCAGGAGAAGCCTGACTGACTCATCAGTGTCCACAGGGCCCAACCCAGGGCTGGGGCAGAGCAGGCGCCAGTGAAAGCGTGTTGTGGGGAGAAAGCAGCTTTACAAATGCTTGCAGCAGCCAGACTGGAGTTATTTCTTCCTGCCCGCACATCCTCAGACCTGGAAATAAGGAAGTGTGAGGCTCCAGTGAGCTTCTGTACTCAGGCATGGTTGTAAGGGCTTGGGGACCACTGGAGCCCCAGGGAGACTTTTCCTCAATTTTCTCGTCTTTAAGTCAGTGTGTGTGTGTGCAGAAGGAATGACAAGCAATGGAAACTGGCTGGGCTGCTGGCAGCCTGTGTATTGGGAGCCACACGATCACTAACCTTTCACACACACCAATGCGTGCTGGTGGGGAGATCCCCGCTCCTCCTCATTCTTCTCTCCGGCAGTGAAATAGGATAGATTTGTTAGCCCTATTTCACCAGGCGGGC
>SJYA01002100.1:896719-919060 GCA_006410615.1 Neotragus moschatus | reverse complement strand
CCCCCCACCCCCCGGTCTCCCTTCCTTCTTGGCTGTCCTTGGAGTCTGAGAACACCGCCATACCTGTCAGGCCCCTGTCAGCACATGGGGCTCAGGACAGGTGCTTTACCCAAATCCAGGGACTCTGACTGGGGCTTTTAGACAACAAGCTAGGCTGCTAGCAGAGACATTTGGGCTTTGTGAACTGTCGCAGCTACCGCAACTAAAGTCAGTATGGAGAGTGCATAGCCCTTTTCTCTTCTGGGCCTCAGTTTCCCTTCCTGCACTATGAGGGATGGGATTCAGTGACCATCCTGTGGAAGATGGGCTGCTGTGGCCAATGATGAGGGGTGTGAAGCCAAGGAGTTCCCATAAGTCCTCCCCTCTCCCCACTGGCAAATTCTGCCCTAGCTGCTGATCAGCATTGTGACTCTGTGCAAATCCCCTCCTGCCTTGAGGACTTGGCCTCCCTGTCTGTCAACTGGGGCCCCTGGCCAGCCAGCTCACAGGAATTCCGTAACCGTGGGTGTAGGGAGCTCTGCATGCTACATAGGAAGGGTTACCCAGGTTGGGGATTGGGAGGAGTCACTGTTTCTGAAGTGGCCCAGGCTGGGACTTCTTATCCAGGACCTCATCTCCAGGCCCCAGAGCCCAGCCCTCTCTGTCCACCCTTCCCTCCCCACTTCCCATCTCTCACTCTTGCCCCCACCTCTTGGATGGCCACTCTCAGGGAAAGAGGGTAAGATTCCCACCTCAGGAGACTCTCAAGACAATAGACAGGACTCGTGAGGCCCTCAGATCGCCAAGGTCAGCCCACTCACTATTCAGACCAGGAAACCAAGGAGACAGGGGCTGAGAGTGTCCTGAAGCCACATGGCCAAGCAGGTGGCAGAGAAGAGCCTGGAATGCAGATTCTCTCTCATACACTCTGGTTCTGGAACATTAGGGCTGGAAGGATCTTCAGGCTCAGGTTGTTCAAATCCTCTCTGTTGCTGAGGCATGGAAGGAAAGCCATGCCCAAGTTCTCCCCAAGAGCAGGCTGGAGCCGTGACCTCCCAAGTCTAGAGTCCCTTCCTGGCCCACACCCTAGTGGCCCAACTAGGTTGGGGTATCCCCTCCTGTCCCCAAGCTTGCAGTCAGGAACAGGGTCTGAGAGGCCGAAACGAGAAAGAATCACCACGAAACACATGAAACACTGGTGTGAGCCCTTTTCCACCCACTCCACCCCACTGTGCTTCCTTCTCCACCACCCACTGCTCCTGCGCCCCCCGAAAGGATCCTTTCTTTCAGAAAGGAAAGCTGTTGGAATGGGGAGGAGGAAGCAGGTGACTTTGTCCCAGGAAAGGCTTGCCTTAGTCCTGGGGGTACATGGCTGGGGCCAGGATGGGGGCGGAGCTGAAACACATCAGTGCCCTCCCCACCTAGCTGCTCAGACTGCCATCACCACCACCCCCAAGCAGTGTGTCCTGGGCATGGCGGAGCTCTCTCAGAGCAAAGAAAGAAAAGCAGTGCTTGCTGAATTTGCAGGCAGTGCTTAGCCCTGTGCCTAGTGTCCCTATGTGAAGAACTGACTCATTGGAAAAGACCCTGATGCTGGGAAAGATTGAAGGCAGGAAGAGAAGAGGATGACAGAGGATGAGATGGTTGGATGGCATCTCTGACTCGATGGACATGAGCCTGAGCAAGCTCCAGGAGTTGGTGATGGACAGGAAGCCTGGCATGCTGTGGTCTATGGGGTCGCAAAGAGTGGGACACAACCGAGTGACTGA
This sequence comes from Neotragus moschatus, assembly GCA_006410615.1. Taxonomy (NCBI): domain Eukaryota; kingdom Metazoa; phylum Chordata; class Mammalia; order Artiodactyla; family Bovidae; genus Neotragus; species Neotragus moschatus. Next base: position 917,312 of record SJYA01002100.1, on the reverse strand, counting down.
GCTGGACTGAACTGAAGTGTCCCTAAGCATGACCTCTGTTCATCCTTAGCAGAGCCCTGGAGGTGAGAATGAACGTTTCCATTTTACAGATGAAAAAGTAGTCATCCACAGACAGTAACTTCCCTAGGGTCACAAAGATGGTACATGGCAGAGTCAGGGCTAAGCCTGGCCTGAGCTCACTGTCCTGCTCCCTGATACCCACTCCCCACCCCACTTTAGGAAACCAGTCTTATATATGAGAAACTATGACCCAGCTCTGAGGCCCTCTCTTGTCCATAAGGGATTTGCTGACAAGATGACGAGGTGGCCGGGCCACAGCAACTGCTCTTTCCTGTTTCCCTCTGTCAAACCCAAGTCCCGTCCCCGCTGGCTGGGTAGGAGTGATAAGCTGTGACTCTGGCGGGACAAGTGGGTTTGTGGTGCCATCCACACTTCCTCCCCTGCCGATCCCCATCAGTGGAAACACACCCTGTTCCCCCCTCTCGGTGCTCAGAAAGCCTCGTATATTTTGGACCTGGGTTCATAAGTTCCCTATTTCCTGGGATCTGTGAGTCTGTACTAGCTTCCCTGAAACCTCCCAGGCTGGGATCCCACGCCCTCAAGACTCCTTCTGTCCCAGTTGTGAGCACCTTGAGGGTCATTGTTCTGTTTATCGGTGCTTCTCCCCACCGATCCACAAGGTCTCCTCAGGGACAGTAGGTCCAATGGATCTCTGCCCAGCAAAGCGCGGAGGATGCAGTATATGACAGGGCAAGCTTGTTCAGTGAAGGGACGTGATTGATATCAAATTGATATAATCAAATATTCCTTGATTTTATCTGGCACCCGCTTTCTGCCCTTGGTGTGAAAAGAACTTTCAAGGCAGGAACAGAGGGCTCAAGATGGTGCAGTGAGGTGGCCTCTAACCTTCTTAGTCCTGAATTAGGTCCTGAATGTCAGTGCTGCAGCCCTGGGAGTCACATGGCAAGGGGCAGCTAATGGCCCAGGTCCTGGTCAGATGTTTTGAAATCCTGCCACCCATCCAGTCAGTGGGTGCCTACTCTGTTCCAGACCCCAGGCCAAACACCGTCTGCACAGTGAGGGAGGTGGTATGTCTTTACAAAGAACTTATGAAGTGTCAGGCCCTGCACCAAGCCTTTTACAACGTGTTAACTTGTTTAAGCCTCATACAATCGTAAGAGGCAAATACATTGATTACATACACGGACACACATGAATACACATGGATACTCATGGACACACAGACAGACACTCACAGATACACAGAGATGCACTGGTTCACGGCCACCCTGGGATGGAGCATGTGGCTGGGCAGGGGCAGAGCTGTGGTTAGAAACCCCTCCTGCCAGGCTTTCACCCCCTCTCCACCTCCCCACCTGCCTTCTCCTAACGGCACCACCCGCCTCTGCTCTCTGTCTCCCTCAGTTCAGTTCAGTCAGTTCAATCACTCAGTCGTGTCCGACTCTTTGCAACCCCATGAATTGGAGCATGCCAGGCCTCCCTGTCCATCACCAACTGTGTCTCCCTAGGACCGAAGATTCTTTCTGAACCATTTTCATACTATCCTTCATTGTCCCACAAGGCCCTGACTCATCCCCACTTTGAGAAGACTGAGAAATCTAAGTCCCAGGCCCCTGTGATGGAGGATTCCAGGCCCTAACCTTTAGGGTGGGCTGTCTGGTGTTGGAGGCTCCCCCCACACCGTGTTACCCCACCTGCAGTCCAAGCATTCCTGGGAAAGGGCCCCTAGAACTGGAGCAGAGAAAGGCCCCTCTAGTATTTGATTGGGGTGGCTTGGAGAACCTCTGAGTTCACCATCCCTGGGCATAGCTGGCTAGAAAGAAGGGGGCCTCTGCAGCTGCCTGCCTCCTATCATGCCCCGCTCCCTCATGGAGGTCCTTTCTCCGCCACCCAGTCCCAGAGTTCCCTGGCTGCCTCCCTCCCCACCCCCGGTCCACCCACTACCCACTACGTAAACCAGCACTCCCTCCAGGAGGTCCCCTGGCCTGCAGCAATTCTACCACATTTTGAATTCTTCCTACCCTGTATCCAGATCCAGGCCCTGCCACCAAATTCAGCCATTCATTCATCTGCCCATTGTATCCATCCTTCCCTCATTCAGCATCTAAAAGTGACTGTGTCACTAAATGCCAGAGATTCAAAAACCTTGCCTTTCCCCCTCAACAGGGCTGTGATGAAGTTCAAACAAGTTAATGGTTGTAAACATTCCAGGTACACTGCTGGGATCTGTGCCTCGGGACAAGTTTCTCACTTGTTTCCAGAGCATGGTAACGCTGGGAGGCAAGGACCCTGAAGGCTTGAAGCCACCTGGTTCCTCTGGGAATTAAAGGATTCTGTCTGCTGGGAGCCCAGAAGTGAGGAGACGAGGGCTTCATAGTGAGGCTAGAGCCAAAGACAGGCCTGGGTGAAGGAGTTCCAGCTTCGTTCTGTGGGTGTTGGAAAGCTGAGAAAGGATTTCCAGTGGGGAGTTGTAAGATCAGATCTGCAGGGCAGCTGGTATGGACAGCCCATGCTATCTCCATGGAGAATATAGAAACCTTCAAAGAAGAAGCCATTGGAAGTGAGGGCTGAGTTCCATTAGTAGGGGGAGAGGTGCTTATTCAGAGCTGGAGTCTGAATCCGTAAGCCAAGATTAAGGTGGAGAATTCTAGAAGATTCATAAACTTGAGCATGGCCCTTTCTACTGCCTTGGTTCCATGAATCATCCTGACACAGGAAGGGCGTCTGGTTGGTCCAGGGAAAGAAGAAAAGGAGACTGGAGAGAGGGTGCCCCTGCCAGGCACCCTGCAGGAGCTGCAAGGATAGAATGGGACCCAGATAGGAGCGGAGAGCAGAGGTACTGGGCAGGGCCAGTTGTTCAGGGTGTTCACATAACAAGGGCAGCCAACCGAGGGGGTGAGAAGGTAGGGAAATTCTGGCACGGGGCTGCATCTGCTCAAAGAGGTACCTTCTTTCTGACTTTTGTAAAGGCCCCATAGGGTCTTATTGGGGCTCTAGGGCCAGAGGAGAGCAAAAGGGCCTTGGAAAAAATTCAGGAGCTGAGAAGGCAGAAGCCTACTGGGTCCCATCACTATCTCTTGCTCTTTCAAAACACCATCTGGTTGTCCCCTGGGCAACAAGGGAGATGAGGCTTCACTGGCTGGTTGAGACTCAGCCTGAGGAAACGGGGCTATGACTGGCCCTGGGTTGGTTCTGGAATCCTCTGCTGACTCAAGCATGGGTGGCCCCATGGCAGAGCTGTGTGACTTGGCCAAGAGAGGGGCGGCCTGGCAGGGCGGACCCTGAGTTCTGCTGCTGCTCTACAGGGCACTGTCCAGCAGTTTCCAGAAGATCCGGCTGAAAAGCGAGGCGTCAGACAAGGCGGTGGCCACACTCGCGCTTGCCTCCAGGAAGCTGCGAGGTGGGGGAAGGCCTGCAGGGGGCGGAGCTGAGGGTCTGGCCGCGTCCTATCACTTCGTGGCAGTAGCATGTCAGTGTCCCTCTATAGCTCAGGGTCCTCGTCCACACGGAGGTAGTGTCTGAGCCTGCCCTGAGGTATCTTCTAACTCCCAGACCGAAATCCCTCTGCATAGCCCTTCACCCTCCATCACCTCATCTGATTTTATTCCCTTCTGAGTTAGGCAGAAGGCATTAATCCTATCTGACTAGTGGGGAAACTGAGGTTCCATCACTGAGATCCAGGATCCCACAGTGGGCAGGTGATGAAGCTGGAATCCACTCCTGGGCCCTGAGGTCACCATCGCCCTGCCCCGAGGTGCCTGCCTCGTGGCTGCTGTGGGCAGGGCCAGACATCCCTCTCCACCTAGGAGTGGGGTGTGGTAGGGAAGCTCAGGCAGACCAGGGGGCAAGAGATCCCTCAACTTGAATAAGGTGTTTTTTCCCATGACTTCAGGGGAGCCCCCACCTTTCCAGCTGCCCATCTTCCCCACACGCTAGATTCCAGAGCCCTGGTCTGGGTTCTGGAGTGGTGGTTGCCATTTGAGAGCACAGACCATGCCAGGCCCACTGCTCAGCACAATACACACACCAACTCACTTAAGCCTCTCAATGGCTCTGCAAGGTACAGGGGTTTTATTCCCAGTTTACAGATGTGGAAACAGAAACCCAAAGCAGTTAAGTCACTGCCTGAAGTCACAGCGAGCAAGTGCTGGTGCTGGGAGCAGAGTCTGTTCCTCAGCAACTCCACTGTTCTGTGCTCGGGTCCACATGGTTTACTGGGTGGGTCTCATGCCTAACTCTGAATGGACGGGCTAGTCCAGACCCTACGGGGCTCACCCAGTGCAGAACCAGCACAGCGCTGTCTTCTGGAGCCACATGGGGTCCTGGCCATCAAGCTGGACAGCACAGGAAGCCTGGCCGGCCGGCTCTAAGTGTGAGGTGTTTTCTGCAGCTCTAAAGACAGAAAGAGAAGCTCCTGTCAGACCTGCCATGAGGCCTTAGGCTGGAGGGGCCACAGCCCCTAAACCTGCCCCTGGAGACCCAAGCCACCTGTCCTGTCCCAAGGGACTCCATCCATACCTGGAGTCACATGCCTCTGGCTCCTGGGAAGCCGCTTTGCACAAATGGACACGATGCTGCAATGAGGAAGAGTTTCTCGTCTGGCCCTCCCCCTGTCCTCCCTGCTCCAGCCTTGCTACTACACCCCACGTCAGGGCATTCTCGAGTGCAACCCCACTGCTAGAAGGGGAGACGGAAGCTCTACAGGGGCCCAGACTGGTGCAAAACCACGCAGCCTGGGGACTTGTTTAACTCCCTCTCCTTCTCCCAAGCCCCCCTGCCCAGCCCAGCACGCCAGGGCTCGGCCTGGTGTTAGCACCCGGATTATAATGGGTTTCCACCTCTCACAAGATAAATCCCAGCTCCTCAGCCTGGTAGGTCAGGATATGGCCCTACCACCTGTTCCAACTGGGTCTCATCTCACTGCCACCCTGGGCACCTTATACATTCACCTCCCAGCTCCAACACCGGAGACCACCACAATAGCATGCCAGTCACATGTCTTCCAGGTCCAATCATCTGTGGCCACGTCACATGGTCTAGTATGGTTGCCAGAGCCACTGGGATGTGGGGGAAGTTCTCAGAGGATGTGGGGTGTGAGTCCTGAGACTACCACCATGATGATGGAACCACGTCTGAAGGGGAAGAGCTCCTAGGCCCCTGGGCTTGCCTAATCCAAACACTGCCTTGTTAAAGTCAGGAGCTGAGGTCAGTGAGGGCCAGGGACTTGCCTGAGTCCACCCAGCACATGAGTGAAGATGCCATGCAGCGGGGGTCCACACAGGGATAGACAGTTTCCACAGTCTGTAAGGCACAATGACTACACAAGTTGGTTCCTAGAGTGCTCAATTTCCAGGTGAGTAAGTAGGGCCTCGGAGTGGAGGTTACACAGCCACGGAGTGGAAGAACTGGGATAGAATTCAGGCCTATCAGAAACCACAAGTCTTGGGCTCTTAGAGTGGCACAACATTGCAAATGTAATTAATGTCACTGAATAGTGCACAGAACAATGCTTAAAATGGCAAATTTGATGTTGTATATATTTTGGGCTTTCCCACTGCAATGCAGTGGAGAAGGCAATGGCACCCCACTCCAGTACCCTTGCCTGGAAAATCCCATGGATGGAGGAGCCTAGTAGGCTTCAGTCCATGGGGTCACTAAGAGTTGGATACGACTGAGTGACTTCACTTTCACTTTTCACTTTCATGCATTGGAGAAGGAAATGGCAACCCACTCCAGTGTCCTTGCCTGGAAAATCCCAGGGACGGGGGAGCCTGGTGCGTTGCCGTCTATGGTGTCGCACAGAGTCGGACATGACTGAAGCGACTTAGCAGCGGCAGCAGCGGCAGTGCAATGCAGGAGACAGAAGAGATATGGGCTCGATTCCTGGGTCGGGAAGATCTCCTGGAGGAAGATATGGCAACCCATTCCAGTATTCTTGCCTGGAGAATCCCATGGACAGAGGAGCCTGGCAGGCTATGGTCCATAGGTCACAAAGAGTCCGGCATGACTGAAGTGACTGAGCATGCTTGCACATTTATTTTAACTGCGATTTTAAAAATGAATACTGTAATATACCAAAAGCTGTTGTACACTTTAAATGGGTGGGGTTGCATGGTATGTGAACTAAATAAAGTTTTTTTTAAAGCCTTGGGCTCTTAACCAGGATTTTCTGCAGACTGTTGTCTCCAGGAGCCCTCAGGACGGCAGGGGAACAGACCCTCAAGAGACATTCCCTGAATGAAGAGGAAGGGGCACCACGGGAGAAGCAGAGAGAGCAGAGCCTTTAACCAGGATTATCAGGCTGCAGGTCAGACTCTTGTGGGGCTTTGTAGCTGCCCAAATGCCCAGGTACAGTCTCTAGACATTCTGCTGCTGATTATATTGATACCACGCTGAGACCACTGTCCTAACCCATGGCAGAGGAGACACTGAATGGGTTTTGAAGGATGAATAGGAGCCACAGGCTGGAGAAGTTTGAGAGAGGAAAGGGGATCCAGATAGAAGCAAGAGTGTCTACAAAAGCCTAGAGGTGTGAGGAGGAGGGGCTGGGTGTGGCAAGTAGTCAGACCCAGTGGGTCTGTGCCAAAGAACTGTGCGAACTTCAGCTCTGAAGCCAAAAACAACAGAGGCCAACGGACGCCCCGGGCACCCTCCCTGCCACCTTTCCCGCTCCGACCCCTACTATCATGTGAGGCCTTCTCAGCCTAGCAGTCAAAAGCCTAAATTTACCGGGTGACCAAGACTGAGCCCTGAACTTTTTCTCACTTCTCACCTACCAAGGAAAGAAGCACAAAAATCCTCGGAGGAGGCATTTACTTCAGTCCCCAAAGGCTCCTGGGGCCCATGACATGCTGCTCTGAAGGTGCTGCTTTGGGACAGGTAGGAGTACCACCCTGGGCTTTTATATCTTGGAGGTCTGAGTGCTACTGAGACAGTAGGAGGGAGGTGGGAGAACAGGTGGAAAGAAGTGAGAAATTGTATTCATTCAAAATTTTTTTTTACTGATTGCTTACTACACACCTAGTACAGAGTGGATGAATACAGAATGAATGAGTGAGAAAATCAGTGGGTGGGCGTGTATGCTGGCAGCTGGCCCTTGGGGAACTTGGGTGGGGGGCTGCCAGGTGGGGCTGAGGGCCTGGAAGGAGACCCTGGGTGGGCGTACCAATGAGTGGTGCCGGCTTGATCACAGGGGCGCCCACTGGTTTTCTCTTTCAGAGGCCAGGCGGGAGGTCTAGGCCCTGACAGGCCACTTGTGCATAAAAGCCCTGATTTACTCTGCGGCCGCCTGCTGGCCACGATGTCGCCTGTGCCTTGTTTATTTGTGAGGCCAGGTTGGGGTCTGGCTCCTTGGTCCTTCCCTGTTTCATGTGTTCTAACCCCACACGGTGAGGAAGACGGATGCCTTGGAATTATTTTGCATGAAATAGCCGTAGAAAACTATTTGGCCGGCATTTGATTTCACCTCTTGTTACAGCATAATTTGTTATCCTGAAACATGAGCAGCCAGAGGCCTGGAAGAGCAGATGTTCCTGGGGAAGCTGAGGGCTGTCCAGGCAGGGCTGGTGGTGACACAGAGCAGCGGTGGGGCACAGCTTCTGCCATGCAGGCCTGTGCCCCTTAGGACCGTGGGCAGCTCAGGGAGGCCTTTCTGGGGCTTTGCTCCCCCATCTGGGATAGGGACACCTCCCTCCCAGAGCTGCTGTGAGGACTGGATGAAACAGTTGATAAAAAGCACTTAACACAGTGCCTGACCCACAGTAAGATTCAATAAATGTTGGTTATTATTCCTGGAAGAGATGATTGTCCAAGAGAAGCTTTGAGAGCATGAGTAGAAGTGAACTGTGTGAAGAGATGCATTTTCTGGCACAGTACGAGAAAAGACACGGAAGGGAAAACTGGAACAATTATTTGGTGTGGCTGAAACAGAAAGAAGAAGGCAGGCAGCAGTGCGAGAGGGCACCCTTGGGCTGGGAGGAAAGCTGGGTGAAGTCTGCAGAGTCAGCTAAAAGGCCCACCCCACCGTGTGTGTTTCCTAGGGCCACCATCACCAAGTACCACAACTAGGGGCCTTGAAACAAGAGCAATTTATTCTCTCACAGTTCTGGAGGAGAGATGTCCAAGTCCAAGGTCAGGCAGGATTATGCTCTCTCTATAGGTTCTAGAGAAGACTTCTTGACCTTTTTCTAGCTTCTGCAGGTGGCCTGCAGTCCTTGGCATGTCCTGGTTTGCAGTTGCATCACTCCAATCTCTGACCCTGTTGTCACATGGCATTCTTCCCCTATGTCTGTGTTTTATCTCCTTATCTACTTGTAAAGACAACAGTCATACTGGATTGAGGACCCACTCTGCAGCCTTAAAAGCAGTTATCCAGAACTGACTTCAGTCTGTGCCAAGGCAGAGGTCTAGAGAGGATGAAGACCTTCCCCAAGGTTACACCTGGGACCACAGCGAGGGGAAGGGAAGTGGGGGGCCGGGGCTTGTTCTCTTGGACCTCTTGGCTTGAGGTCCAACCCCCAGACCCCCCAACCCACCCTCTCCCATCACCTGAGCAGCACAGGTGCTCCCTGCTCTAGACCAAGAATTTCAAGGGTAACAGGAGATAAGGATGGTAGTGGGAGGTCGTATTGAGTTTGGAGCCCTCTGGGAGAGTGGGCAGCCTCAGGTGAAGATAGGATGAGGGTACATGTGGGTGGAAGGGCAAAGTGATGGGCTTAGGGCAGTGGGGACAGGTGTGTGTGAATGTGTGTGTGTGTGTGAATGTGTGTGTGTGTGTGTGTGTGTGTGTGTGTGTNGCACAGCTTCTGCCATGCAGGCCTGTGCCCCTTAGGACCGTGGGCAGCTCAGGGAGGCCTTTCTGGGGCTTTGCTCCCCCATCTGGGATAGGGACACCTCCCTCCCAGAGCTGCTGTGAGGACTGGATGAAACAGTTGATAAAAAGCACTTAACACAGTGCCTGACCCACAGTAAGATTCAATAAATGTTGGTTATTATTCCTGGAAGAGATGATTGTCCAAGAGAAGCTTTGAGAGCATGAGTAGAAGTGAACTGTGTGAAGAGATGCATTTTCTGGCACAGTACGAGAAAAGACACGGAAGGGAAAACTGGAACAATTATTTGGTGTGGCTGAAACAGAAAGAAGAAGGCAGGCAGCAGTGCGAGAGGGCACCCTTGGGCTGGGAGGAAAGCTGGGTGAAGTCTGCAGAGTCAGCTAAAAGGCCCACCCCACCGTGTGTGTTTCCTAGGGCCACCATCACCAAGTACCACAACTAGGGGCCTTGAAACAAGAGCAATTTATTCTCTCACAGTTCTGGAGGAGAGATGTCCAAGTCCAAGGTCAGGCAGGATTATGCTCTCTCTATAGGTTCTAGAGAAGACTTCTTGACCTTTTTCTAGCTTCTGCAGGTGGCCTGCAGTCCTTGGCATGTCCTGGTTTGCAGTTGCATCACTCCAATCTCTGACCCTGTTGTCACATGGCATTCTTCCCCTATGTCTGTGTTTTATCTCCTTATCTACTTGTAAAGACAACAGTCATACTGGATTGAGGACCCACTCTGCAGCCTTAAAAGCAGTTATCCAGAACTGACTTCAGTCTGTGCCAAGGCAGAGGTCCAGAGAGGATGAAGACCTTCCCCAAGGTTACACCTGGGACCACAGCGAGGGGAAGGGAAGTGGGGGGCCGGGGCTTGTTCTCTTGGACCTCTTGGCTTGAGGTCCAACCCCCAGACCCCCCAACCCACCCTCTCCCATCACCTGAGCAGCACAGGTGCTCCCTGCTCTAGACCAAGAATTTCAAGGGTAACAGGAGATAAGGATGGTAGTGGGAGGTCGTATTGAGTTTGGAGCCCTCTGGGAGAGTGGGCAGCCTCAGGTGAAGATAGGATGAGGGTACATGTGGGTGGAAGGGCAAAGTGATGGGCTTAGGGCAGTGGGGACAGGTGTGTGTGAATGTGTGTGTGTGTGTGAATGTGTGTGTGTGTGTGTGTGTGTGTGTGTGTGTGTGTGTGTAGACAATGGCCCTGAAGAGAGAGTGGCACTAAGGGAAAAAGGAAGGCTTTATCAGTGGGGAGGACTGATTATGCCTCTCTGGAAAAGCAGAACTCAGAACTGTGGACAAAGGTGAGGATGGGTGCTGTTGCCCTGAACTCAGAGACAAGACCTCGTTGGATTAAGTGGTTCTCCCACTTTTAAGCTGCTGTTCTGTTAAGACTCTCAGATTAGGGCAGAATGGTTATGCCCTCTAAGGACATGGTGTTCCATGGTGTTCTCCGGCCAGCCTTGGTCCCTGGAGAACTAGAAAAGCAGCCAGGAACTGAGGGGGCAGGGCCACGGCACTTCTCATCACTGCATCTCTCTGCAGACGCCTTCCTGGACTCATGGGGGAGGAGAGACACCCCTCAGCCCTCCCTTCACCTGTCTCTCAATACTGGCCACACTTGAACGGACTGACAGACAAAGCTGACTCTGAACCCTCAGCTCCCAGTTCAGCAAGAGAACCACCTCGGTCTCTGGGTCACGTGCTCACGCTGACCCAATTAGGAGCCAGGATCCGAGGTGGACAAACGTGGCTACCAGGGCCCCACCCACAGGTGACCCGCGAGGAGTTTTTAGCGGGCTCAGTTCACCCCAGAAGGAGCCTGCCTATTAGCAAGCATCAAAGATTAATCAAATTAAAAAGAGAAAATAAGCTCACAGTGATACAAAAGGAGTATATATGATGCATTAAAAACAACCTAGGCACAGAGGAAATACAAAGTAGGGTAAAGAAAAGGTGACAGACATGTTCCAAACCTCTACCACAAGGACACTGGAGCCACAGCTCAGGCCCTGTTCGGCTGGCTTTCCGGCTGTAAAGAACAGAGGGCAGAAGTCCTGGCTGCCTGGTCTAGGGAAACCCCACCCGCCCCTGCAACCAGCCTGCCCCACATACCCGTGTATCCCCTGGTGATCTGATCACTTCTCTGAGTCTCCAGATTCTCATCTGCCAAATGGGGGTGCTAATCACCCTTATCTCTCAGGTTGGGACTAACCTGAGGATGCATTTTAATAAGGGGCTGGCCCACTGGATGGGAGGTGGACTTGGGGGAGAATGGATACATGTATATGTATGGCTGAGTCCCTTCAGTGTTCCCCTGACCTATCACAGTATTGTTTCTTAATAGGCTATTCCCCAATATAAAATAAAAAGTTTTAAAAAAACAAAAATAAGGGCATGGCCTGGGGTTTAACAGTTGATAGGCACTCAGCATTTGCTAGTTCTCTCCCTTTCCTTCCTTCAATTCCAGGGTCCCACAGATTTTAAATAAAGGACCTGCCTCCCTGGTGAAAATTAGCCTGAGGTGCTTCTTGCTGCCCTCATGAGTTTTAGGGCTGGTTTTACCTTCAGCTACAATTTGCCTTGGAAGCCAGACACACTTCCAAATGTGAGCACAGACCGCTAGCCAAAGGTCCCCAGCTGAGCACTACCAGTACTCTAGGAGGTGCTAAGAGCCCTAATAAGGCCAGTTACCATCAGTTTAATGTGCCCACAGCCTCCGTGTTACTACTCTGGAAACGCTGGTGCTGGCCTGGCCCCTCACCCACATCGTTCCTGGTAGCTGCTAGAAGACAGCAAGCCCTCTGTGGATGTTTGTCAGGCAGACAGAAAACCAGGCCTAGAGCTGCTCTCCTGCACTGGCTGGCTATTGGCTCATGGGATAGAAATTCCATCTGCTTGGGTCTCCGAGGGCTGACTGCTCAGCACAGGCCTGGGAACCGCACACCCCTTGGAGAGCTGGAAGAGTTCATCGTCTGGCCCCTCCCTCCCCATCCCAGCATAGCCTGGGATAGCTTGGGACACCCAGTTCCTCCTGGAATCTCTATTTGGGTTTGGTTTGGGGTTGGAGTTTGTTTCCACTCAGGGCAATCTGATCCCAACCCAGCCCCCACCCCCCACCTCACCCCTACCTCTCTGGAGAGGGCTTGACTTTGCTGATATGCTGACGGGGCAGGCTCCTCCAGACCGCCCACCAAGGGCACAAGCTTGGTTGACTTTGATGTCCTGAAAGAAAGCCCCCTCCTCCACCCCCAGTCCCCTCTCCCCTAATCCGTAAATAAGTCAGAGGCTGTGAAGCCAAATGCCATCTGGTGAAGTAAAACAGAAAAAGGAAAACAGCCGTAGGGAGACAGAATAGCTGGGGCAGAGACACCTCTGGACCACTTCTTTACTGTGTGACCTGGAGGAAGACATTCAACCTCTCTGAGAGGCAGCTGAAATGACTGCATGAATCCATGTGAGAAGGCACTAGAGACGGATGACCAGGTGACTAGTACAGTCTCTTCTAAGGCACAGTTGATTACCATTCTGTCTTTAATGTGTATCGTCACCCACACTGTGCTTTGGTTAAAACGTGAACGCGTTTTAGTCTTGCCCTCAAGGAAACTGCAGATCTGGGGTCTAAGTCCTGTGCTCAGTCACTCAGTCATGTCCAGCTTTTTCTGACCCCATGGACTGTAGCCCCCCAGGCTCCTCTGTCCATGGGGTTCTCCAGGCAAGAGTACTAGAGTGGGTTTCCTTTCGTTCTCCAGGGGATCTTCGCCACCTAGGGACTGAACCTGCATCTCCTGCACTGGCAGGCAGATTCTTCACCACTGAGCCACCAGGAAAGCCCTCCTTTAGGTTAGCTGCTTTCAGTGCTGCCACCAGAAAAGCTGCACTCCATTTCGCATCTCCTTGCTAAGTTCTAGATAAGTAACCCGAGCCTCAGAGAGGAAAAGCATGCCCAGAAATGTGGGGAGAGGGCTGCTACTGGTCCCGATCCAAGAGCGTTCCTGCCTGTGCTCTGCAGATGAGGCAAGGAGGCTCAGGCAGTTACATGTATGTCTCAGATTTATTGTCAGGGAGGGTGTGCAGGGTGGGATGGAAACCCAAGAAAGGCTTAACCAGAGGTTTGCCTGTCCTCTTCCCCATGGGCTTGAGATCAAACGTCCTCAGTGTGGCTCATGGCTGTGGCCCAGCTTTATCCCTGGGCACCAGGTTTTCCTGCCCTCACCTCTGAATCCTATCAGGTCACCAAAGCTTCTTGGAGAGCCCTGCACTGTTCAAGCCCCTGAATGCCTCACATCAGGAGAACGCCTAAAACATGAGATACAAGCTACCCACCAGTTGACTGTTCACCCATAATTATTATGCCCTTGCTGCCATGAAACCAGAGGTCAGATGGTTGAGTGCCTTGTCCAGAACCTCATGTTACAGCATCATCAGAGCTGAGACCGTCTGTCACTGGAGCCAACCTCCCAACACTGACATGCCGGGGTCTTGTGTAGGGCAGGAGCCCTGGCTGGGAGGGCCACAATCTTCTCTGCTTCTCGATGTGTGACCCTGTACAGAGGGCTTTCATGGTGTCTTAAACAACAAACATTTATTTCTCACAGCTCTGGAGACTGGGAAGTTCAAGATCAAAATCCTGTCCAGCTTAGTGTCTGGCAAGGTGAATTTCCTGGTTTGCAGATGGACAGCCTCTTACTGTGTCCTTACACAGTAGGGAGACATCCTCTCTCTTGTGTCTCTTCTTACAAGGAGCACTAATCCCATTGAGGGGGCTCCACCCTCATCATCTAATTACCTCCCGAAGGCCCCACCTCCAAATACCGTCACATTGGGGATTAGTACCTCAATACACAAATTTGGGGGCTTCCCAGGTAACATTAGTGGTAAAGAACCCACCTGCCAATGCAGGAGACCTAAGAGATGTGGGTTTGATCCCTGGGTTGGGAAGATCCCCTGAAGGAGGAAATGGCAACCCACTCCAGTATTCTTGCCTGGAGAATCCCATGGACTGAGGAGTCTGGTGGGCTACAGTCCATGGGGCTGAGAAGAGTCAGACACAATTGAAGCAATTTAGCATGCACACACATGAATTTTGAGGGGACACAAACATTCAGCCCATGGCATATAGATACACAGGCCGTGGACTCCTGGGTCCAACCTGATGTTTTTGGCACCACCTTGCTGGAGATTCTAGGATTCCATATACAAAGATTCCATGTGGTAAAAGGAATCTCTGGCTTTAATGCAATATAATAGTAAGATATCATTAGTGTGGCTTTCTGATTCAGTGATTCAATGATTCCATTATCCTCTGATTCTAAGATTCTAGAATTCTATATTTCCCTGAAAGCTTGGGCTCTGAGGAGTAGGAAAATCCAGCTGGTTGTACCAGGGTGGGTAAACAGGCAGCTTTTCCATCCTATGGACTTTTTCTAACAGCTATGAGCAATGAGTTGTTTGGTTTTCATTGCATTCAAAGGAAAGCTTGGCCAAGCCACATCAGAGTGTGAGTTCACCCGCCCCGGGCAGGATAGCCCACGAAGCCAGCGGAGAAGGAGGAGAAGGGGAGGATAGAGGGGGAAGGGTGGAAGATGGAAGGAGGGGGAAGAGGCAGCCTCGTCTCACCAAACTGGAGGTAGCCAGGGTTCCGTCCCCTTCAGTGAGGGTCTGAGTTGTGTCTGGTGCTGTGCTGGACATCAAGTCCCTGTATCACCCTTCTCTCAGCCTCATTGGCCAAGCCAGGCATAGCCAGTCAAGAGCAGGGACAGACATAGCAGACAAGAACAGATAAGAACAGGAGCAGGGGGGTTGAAGGCAGTTAGGGAGGGCTTCCAAGAGGAGGTAATATCTGCACTAGGAGTCCAAGGCAGTAGATCAGCAAGAGAAGCAAGCCTGAGGGTCTGGGGAGTGATGGCTGGCTCCATGGAGCTGGAGCCTAAAAGGAGAAAGCAGGCAGTAGTGAGAGCTGGGGTCACAGAGCCACCAGGTATCTCAGTCCATGCAGAGCCCTGACTGAGTTAATGACCCTGAACTCCACTCTGAGGGCAGAAGGGAATCAGGCCTTTCTTGTTGGCGGAAGGCAGTTACCGGGCACCCTGAGCATGTCACAGTTGAGAGGCCTAAGATCATAGGGTCCATGTCTAACTGCACTTTTGCGGAGGTGATACCCAGAGAGCAGAAGGGTGCGCAGTCCCCTGGCACGTTGGCGCAGAGCAAGGGAGACCTCCTAGCCCACTCCCTCCATTGGTAGATTCTGGCAAGGTGGCCCTGGCCAAGTAGGGAGGCTCCCCCTGAAATCTGCCTCTCCTTAGCACCCCTGGCAAGCCCAGATCCCAGATCCTGTCCCCAGACAGTAGGAGCCCTGTGAGTGGCTTCTGACCTCACACCTGGTGGGCCAGGGTATAGAGTGACTCAGATGGTGGGGCAGGACTACCCAGTCTGAGCCCTTAGTAGAGGACTTACACCCTCACCACTGAGGCCCCAGGCACACCAGGCCAGGACGACAGATGGGCACACTCTGAACAGTCTTGAGTAAAGGAGAGAAAGAGCAGTCCGATATCACAGCAACATGGAAAGCCAACCACCAGCAGTGAAGACAGCCACGGGCAGCTTTGTGCAGCCTGTGCACGCTTCTCCCCGAGGCTGAAGGGAAGAGAAGCAGTGGCCCTCATCCCCGCCAGGTTCCCACAGTCCAAAGAGCAGAGACCCCCTCCCTACTCACAGCTCCAGCAGTGAGGAGACAGGTGAGGCTCACTGGCTCAGAGGCAAAGAAGAGAAGAAAAAATCTTGAAGGAGAGAGGACCGAATACAGAAAGGACCGTGGGACACCTCTCAGAATAAAGGGAGGAACTGGTGTCACGCCTGGAACCTAGATGGGTCTCAGGGCACTGCAATGAGTGCGAAAAACCAGTCTCAGAAGGTCCCATATGTTTGATTCTGTTTACATAAAACTCTTGAAGTGATAAAATAACAGGACGGAGAATAGTGGTTGCCACGCGTTATGAATGGTGTGGCTGGGTGGAAGGAATCTGGCAATATGAGTGGGACAGAAGGGGCAGCCAGGTGTCTAGAAGGGTGGGGACTGTTGAGGGGATTAAGGGGATGGCAAAGAGCATGGCAGCAAGTGCGGAAGAAGTGTGTGAGGAGGGCGAGTGTGACTAAAGTGCAGCACGAGCGAGGGCTGTGTGGTGAGGGGACAGGTCAGTAGCTTGATCGTGGTGATGCTGGCGTGAATCTTCACGTGGGATGAGATGACACAGAGATACACACATGCGTTATATCAAAACACGTGTGTGTGTGTTGTGGTCTTATAAAGGTCTAAGGTGGAACCACTGGTGGAAATGGGGTGAAGGGTACACAGGATCTGCCCTTTCTATCTTTACAACTTCCTGTGAATCTACAATTATTTCAAAATAGTTCTCTTTTTCAAAGACTGAAACAGCCATATTTGTGAGAATCTCTTTGTGGACTCTTCGGCCCCACTGATCTACAGATCTATCCTTCTGTCAGTAACACAGTCTTTTTTTTAATTTTTTTTTTTATTTTACAGTATTCAAGTATAGATGTGAGAGTTGGACTATAAAGAAAGCTGAGCGCTGAAGAATTGATGCTTTTGAACTGTGGTGTTGGAGAAGACTCTTAAGAATCCTTTGGAGTGCAAGGAGATCCAACCAGACCTTCCTAAAGGAAATCAGTCCTGAATAGTCATTGGAAGGACTGATGCTGAAGCTGAAACTCCAATACTTTGGCCACCTGATTCGAAGAACCGACTCATTGGAAAAGACTCTGATGCTGGGAAAGACTGAAGGTGGGAGAAGAGGACGACACAGGATGAGATGGTTGGATGGCATCACCGACTCACGATGGACGTGAGTTTGAGCAAGCTCCAGGAGTTGGTGATGGACAGGGAGGCCTGGCGTGCTAGAGTCCATGGGGTTGCAAAGAGTGGGACATGACTGAGTGACTGAAATGAACTGAATTGGAGCATAGCCAATTAACAATGTTGTGATAGTTTTGGGTGAACAGCAAGGGAACTCAGCCATACATGTGCATGTATCCATTCTCCCCAAACCCCCCTCCCATCCAGGCTGCCAAAAACGTTGAACAGAGTTCCATATGCTCTACAGCATGTCCCTGTTATAACACATAGTCTTGGTGACTGTAGCTATCTGTCTGAAATCAGGTAGGTCACCCTCCGGTTTTATTACTCATTTTTCAAAATTGTCTAATTTCCTGTGAATCTGTAAGTATTTCAAAATAAAAACTTTTAAATGAAAAAAACACTCAGAGTAGACACTGGGGCCAGAGGTAGAGGAGAGGAGAAAAGTGCTGGCGTCCACTCCGAGGGGGACTCTGTCTAGAAAGACAACCCAGAGCTAGGGGAAAGGGGCACATGCAGGATTGTTCTGCACTATTGAGATATGTGATGTGCTGGGGCTCAGCCATTGAATATGTAGTCTTTTTCATGGTAATGCCACAACAGGCACCCCTTCTTATTCTCCCACCCACGTGTGAGTGAAAGGACTGAAGAGGCCAGCCCTTGCGCAGAGGTGGCCATGCTGCTGCAGCAAGCTGTGTCAGTGATCTCAAAGCAAGCCTGTGACCACGATGTGGTCATCTTGTTGGGAGAGCCTTTCCCCGAAGCTGGTCATCCTTCCCAGAGGACTGTAGAGAAACAGTTCCTGGAGCAAGCTGAGAGGCAGGTGGCAGCTTCAGTGTCCAGCCGTCTGCACATGCTGCCTCACTACCCGCCTCACACCATGGTCCACACTTCTGGATACCTGGCTGCCCCTCATGGTCTCCCTCATATTGCACGTTCCCTCCTCCATCCAGCTCTCCTGGCAAGAGACGCTCTCTTGGACCCTGAGCCTGTGGCTCTCCACACCCACCTGCCCATTATACTTTGGATCGTGGAAACCACCCTGCAAGCTTAGCACAGCTACAAGCCCTTCTTAGAACAAGATGGAATCAAACAAGGGTCCTCTGGCATATTCCACGTGCAGGAAGGGGTGATTTTCCCTGTCTTCAGTCCCTTGCCAGATGTTATAGTGCTGGAGGAGGTCACATCAGAAGCCCTGGCAAGACCCTTGGGATGAATTGAGGGACCAGCAAGAGAGGAAGGGCACAGTGAGCCCCCAAATGTGACAGAGGCCAGTGGGGTCCTGCTGCTGTCCACCTCTTGTGTGAGTGCATGCTAACTTGCTTCAGTCATGTCCAACTCTGTGCAACCCCTGGACTGACTGTAGGCTCCTCTATCTATGGGATTCTCAAGGCAAGAATACTGGAGTGGCTTGTCATGTCCTTCTCCAGGGAATCTTCCCAACCCAGGAATTGAACCAGTCTCTTACGTCTCCTGCTTTGGCAGGCAGGTTCTTTACCACTAGAGCCACCTGGAAAGCTCTTGAATGTCCTTAATAAAGGATAGACCCCAGTAAACAATACACCAGGCCAAACTTCAGGTGGTCAGTGGTCTTAGCACCAGATACTCTGGCTAACAAATGGTCCCACCTTTCATTTACTATAAACTCCTGGGCTGTTACCTAGAAGCTGTCTACTTTAAGATAGAGAACTCAAGAAATCTCTTGCCTCACAGATACAATATAAATCAAAGTCACACAGATCTCCATGTGTAGTTAGGTGACAATATGAGACCTTGTTAGGCCTCTCCATATTCTTGTTCAGGTTGCAGGCTTACTGGTAATAGCCAAGGTACATGTTTCCACTTCTCAAAATACACAATGCTGGGGCCTTGGAAAAGGCATTCACGAGAACTCTTGTGTCTCTGAAAGGTCCCAGATAGCCGGCTTAACTGAGAGGCACAGTGGCCTCCAAAGAGCTTCTTTTCCAATCTAGCAAAAAGAAAAACAACCAAATCCCCGATGAGTCTGTCTTGCCCCAGGTCTTATTTATCTTTATGAATTGTTGACCCGGCTGGAGGCTAAACCAAAGGTCATACCACCCTGCTGCTGCTGCTGCTAAGTCGCTTCAGTCGTGTCCGACTTTGTGCAACCCCATAGACGGCAGCCCACCAGTCTCTGCCATCCCTGGGATTCTCCAGGCAAGAACACTGGAGTGGGTTGCCATTTCCTTCTCCAATGCATGAAAGTGAAGAGTGAAAGTGAAGTTGCTCAGTCGTGTCCGACTCTTCATGACCCCATGGATTGCAGCCTACCAGGCTCCTCCGTCCATGGGATTTTTCAGGCAAGAGTACTGGAGTGGGTTGCCATTGCCTTCTCCAGTACTACCCTGGGGCCTTTTAACTACAGATTGTCCCACAGGCCAGGCAACTTCTCATCTGATATGGGACTCATTCGAACCTAAATTTCCACCAAAAACAAAAACCTGTCAGGCATAGCTGACCACATTCTGGTGACTGTGATCTTCTTGCTGTTGGTCTGAGTGTGTTCATTGATTTATAATCCAGAGGACTAAACCCTTGAAATAAGTCATAATGTCAACCAAACATGGCAATGTTAAGGCCCACATGAGCTAGTGGGCCCCCACGTGGAAAGGAATCCCCAGTCCCTCGTCCCAGATGATGTTGCCCTGGCCCAGAAGCTTACTGCTGGACATGATACTACCTCAGAAACTCAGCCACTTCTGTAAATTAAAATTCTGGAGGTAATGATTACAGTATCCTGCCACTCGTATCCTGCTTCTAACCTGGCTCTGCCTGTCCATTCTGGGTGGATCTGCACTGGCTTCTGATCTCTATACGGGTCATACCCGCTCCAGGCAGCTTCTGGGCCCCCAGCAGGGCTCTCAGTCTTCTGTACATGCTTTGTGTCAGCCTAGATTCCACACAGCTGGGCCTCTCACAGCCCACTTCTCTGACTCCCAGATCTTGGTCACAAGAACTTTCGGGGCCCAAAGCCATTGTGACCAGAGTTATTGGCTGTGTTTGCTCTCCATGGGAAGTAGTGTATTTGCCCACAAGAAGATGGGACTGAGCTTATAAGACACGACTTTTCACCCAGATCTGAAGGAACAATTCATCTCTCCCAGGCCATCTGCCTACCTGGAAATCATGGGACTTGACCCAACCATAGAGCAATGTTGTAAAGGCCCTAGTGTCTGATAATGGGTAATCCTGCCCCCACTAATCTGCTCTTCGAGAGGACTTACTGGAGACAAAGTCATACCCTGGGAAAGCAGCTCTCAGGGTAGAATTTTAGGGTCTGACAGGCCAGAGGAGATGATACTTTTAAGCTATAGCATCACCAATACCCCTGAAATCACATAATAGCAAAATGTCCGTTACAGGCAGAACTTCAAAGCACATCTCCATCTATGATATCACTGAAATCTTTCACTACTTTTTAACAAGAGTAAGAATGAATTTTCTCATCTCATGGAACCCCTGATCCAGGGAAGTGTAGTGACTTGTACAGCATCCCACAACAACCATAGACTGGGGCTGAGGACAGTGAAAAACCGTGGCTTGTGGGTAGACAGACTCTGGTCAAAACCATAGTCCTGGATGACTTTCAACTAGTCACTTCCAATCTCTGGATCTCAGTCTCTGCCTTCAATATCTCCGTCTCCATATCGCTCAGTCGTGTCCGACTCTTTGCGACCCCATGGGCTGTAGCTTACCAGGCTCCTCCCTCCATGGGATTCTCCAGGCAAGAGTTCTGGAGTGGGTTGCCACTTCCTTCTCCAGGGGATCTTCCCCACCCAAGGATCAAACCCGGGTCTCCCACATTGTAGGCAGACGCTTTAGCCTTCAATATATGAGGCTAATAATCCCTACTTCCCAGGACT
>SJYA01002100.1:835011-896700 GCA_006410615.1 Neotragus moschatus | reverse complement strand
TCTGCCATCCCTGGGATTCTCCAGGCAAGAACACTGGAGTGGGTTGCCATTTCCTTCTCCAATGCATGAAAGTGAAGAGTGAAAGTGAAGTTGCTCAGTCGTGTCCGACTCTTCATGACCCCATGGATTGCAGCCTACCAGGCTCCTCCGTCCATGGGATTTTTCAGGCAAGAGTACTGGAGTGGGTTGCCATTGCCTTCTCCAGTACTACCCTGGGGCCTTTTAACTACAGATTGTCCCACAGGCCAGGCAACTTCTCATCTGATATGGGACTCATTCGAACCTAAATTTCCACCAAAAACAAAAACCTGTCAGGCATAGCTGACCACATTCTGGTGACTGTGATCTTCTTGCTGTTGGTCTGAGTGTGTTCATTGATTTATAATCCAGAGGACTAAACCCTTGAAATAAGTCATAATGTCAACCAAACATGGCAATGTTAAGGCCCACATGAGCTAGTGGGCCCCCACGTGGAAAGGAATCCCCAGTCCCTCGTCCCAGATGATGTTGCCCTGGCCCAGAAGCTTACTGCTGGACATGATACTACCTCAGAAACTCAGCCACTTCTGTAAATTAAAATTCTGGAGGTAATGATTACAGTATCCTGCCACTCGTATCCTGCTTCTAACCTGGCTCTGCCTGTCCATTCTGGGTGGATCTGCACTGGCTTCTGATCTCTATACGGGTCATACCCGCTCCAGGCAGCTTCTGGGCCCCCAGCAGGGCTCTCAGTCTTCTGTACATGCTTTGTGTCAGCCTAGATTCCACACAGCTGGGCCTCTCACAGCCCACTTCTCTGACTCCCAGATCTTGGTCACAAGAACTTTCGGGGCCCAAAGCCATTGTGACCAGAGTTATTGGCTGTGTTTGCTCTCCATGGGAAGTAGTGTATTTGCCCACAAGAAGATGGGACTGAGCTTATAAGACACGACTTTTCACCCAGATCTGAAGGAACAATTCATCTCTCCCAGGCCATCTGCCTACCTGGAAATCATGGGACTTGACCCAACCATAGAGCAATGTTGTAAAGGCCCTAGTGTCTGATAATGGGTAATCCTGCCCCCACTAATCTGCTCTTCGAGAGGACTTACTGGAGACAAAGTCATACCCTGGGAAAGCAGCTCTCAGGGTAGAATTTTAGGGTCTGACAGGCCAGAGGAGATGATACTTTTAAGCTATAGCATCACCAATACCCCTGAAATCACATAATAGCAAAATGTCCGTTACAGGCAGAACTTCAAAGCACATCTCCATCTATGATATCACTGAAATCTTTCACTACTTTTTAACAAGAGTAAGAATGAATTTTCTCATCTCATGGAACCCCTGATCCAGGGAAGTGTAGTGACTTGTACAGCATCCCACAACAACCATAGACTGGGGCTGAGGACAGTGAAAAACCGTGGCTTGTGGGTAGACAGACTCTGGTCAAAACCATAGTCCTGGATGACTTTCAACTAGTCACTTCCAATCTCTGGATCTCAGTCTCTGCCTTCAATATCTCCGTCTCCATATCGCTCAGTCGTGTCCGACTCTTTGCGACCCCATGGGCTGTAGCTTACCAGGCTCCTCCCTCCATGGGATTCTCCAGGCAAGAGTTCTGGAGTGGGTTGCCACTTCCTTCTCCAGGGGATCTTCCCCACCCAAGGATCAAACCCGGGTCTCCCACATTGTAGGCAGACGCTTTAGCCTTCAATATATGAGGCTAATAATCCCTACTTCCCAGGACTGTCGAGGGATCAAATCAGCAAATATCTGTAAAATAGCTGCCTCATTTCCTGGTGGCTGGCCATGAAACTGGAGTTGTTCTTAGAACTCAGTTCCCCTCATAGCAGCCATCCTTACCACTCCAGGAGCCACTCAGAGAGGATGGGCGTGAAATAGCCCTCTGCCTCTCCAGCTCCACTAGTGGGCCCCCAGCAGCCTACCAGTGATGTCATGATGGAGGCAGTTGGATGCCCTCCTCTCAAACTCAGAGGGCCGCAGGACTGGGTTCTGTGCCCAGGGTGAAGCCGTATCCTCTGAGGGTTGACTTGATATTTCCACAGTTAGACAGAAGATTCCTTCCTGCTCCATCTGACACTATACTCCCGTTTAATATATCTTCAAGGGCTTCCCCCGTGACTCAGTGGTAAAGAATCCGCCTGCCCATGCAGGAGACACAGGTTAGATCCCAGGTCTGGGAAGATCCCACATGCCACGGAGCAACTGAGCCTGTGTACCATAATTATTGACCCTGTGTTCTAGAACCTGAAAACTGCAACTCTCTAGAGCCCAGAAACTGCAACTACTGAGCTCATGCAGCCTAGAACCTGAGCTCTGCAACAAGAGAGGCCACCTCAGTGATCAGCCTGTGCACTGCAACGAAGAGTAGCCCCCACTTGCCGCAACAAGAGAAAGTTCATGAGCACCAGTGATGGCCCAGCACAGCCATAAGTAAATAAATAATTTAAAAAAAAAGAAAGAAAGAAAGAAAATGCCTTCCTCATGACTNTATATTATATATATATATATATTTTTTTTTTTTTTAAGTACCTTCAAAATGTGGCAGGTATGGGCTGCCTGGGCTACTCTCATGAGCCCCTGAGTATGTGTCCTGGATATGTTGCAGAATCTTGGACAAACTGTTAAAACTCTCTGAGCCCCAGTTACCTTGTCATTAAAATAGGAGATATAAAACCTAGCTTGAAGGTGGTTTGAAAGGCAAGAAGTGTGGATAATAATTAGCTCAGCACCTGGAACATAGTAAGCACTGAAGTGTGAACTTTGATGATGGGCGCTCAGTAAAGTTTCATTGACCAGATGAACATCCCTCACTCTTCCCATGTTACAGAAGAGGAAAACTGAGGTCTGGACAAGGGAAATGACTGGCTCAATCCAGTGACTAGCATCTACAGTGCTCTGAAGTCAAAGCTCTGGCCGCTTCCTTCCTAGTTTTTAATTCCCTCCAAGAAGGCCCTTTCTGATTGGATTTGGGGGAAACCTTAGGTGTCTCTGCCCATTTGGCAAATCCTAGAGTGTCTGGATCCACCCACACAGCTGCAAATGGACAGGCCTGGGGAAAGGGAAAGGAGACACAGATTCTGGTCTCTCTCCAGATCATCCCCGAGACTGGACATTTCGGAAGCCACACCCTGTCCCCAAGTCCCCCTGGAAGCCTTGGCAACCTTATCTGCAAAGAGGAGGAGGAAGGATTCTGAAAACAGCCAGGGCATGTCAGGGGGTTGGCAGGGTGGGGTGGGGAGGGCGGAGAAAAACAGGTCAGAAAGGGATAAAGAACAGTCCACGTGACCCAAGCCATGCTCACAGGCACTTGCTGTCCTCTCAGACTGTGGACAGCCAGAAAGAACTGGCTCCCAGTCCTAAATGTCTTGAGCACCTTGAATAAAAAACAAACAAACAAACAAAACACACATTTCTCCTTTCTAGGCCTCAGTTTCCCCACCTACAAAATGGAAAGTTGAAATTGAGCAAGGGTTCCTCAGCCCACTGGTAGGAAGCAGAGTTTCCAGAACAAGGCCTGTGACCTCCCTGCTCACAAGCTCCACACCCGCCCTCAAGTGTCCAAGAATTTGGCTGTGGTATTTCATTTATCATCCTTGTGGTTTGCAGGTACTATGGCCGGCAGGCTGATTACTCAACAGGCTTACTACGCTCCTCAGTGACTAATAGATTCTTTTTCTGTTTGTGTTTTAAAGCCATAGCAATAACATTGGCTCTCAGTGATACCGCTGAAATCACCATTATTCAGCCTGACCCTTCCTACACGATAAACAGACCAGCAGAAACATCCTTTATAGAAAAAGAGGGCCTCTACTTCTCTCATGGTGGGAGCACGTTCTTTGACAGAGAAGTTTATATATGTCAGTGGTGGTAGGGGGGCATGGATTTATGAAGTGTTGAGAATCATAGGATTAGGTCATTTCTCTGGTCCCTTCCAGCTCTGACCTACACATTGGACCTCATCAAAGAGAGGAGTTGAACAGATATCATCTTCCCTTTGAAAGTCTGAGTGTGGGGTTAAGAGTCCGGCTGAGGGTCAGACAGCCTGGCTTGTGGTCGCGGCTCCACCACTTGCTGACTGGGTGACTTTGGGCAAGTCCTTTCTTCTCTCTGAGCTGAAAAATGGAGAAAAAAGGATGACATCTCACGGGAGGTGAAGAGGGCAGAGTACCAGGAAGTCATGCACGAGAAGCACTTAGCACAGGGCTTGCATACAGGAGTTCACAAGCTGGGCATTGTTACCACTAGGTAAACGTAGAGACCTGGGTAGTGGGCTTCTGCGTGGCAGGATGAGGAGGGCGAGGGCCAACCGCAGGGGGGACTTGATGGAGGGCCCAAACCCCCAGGAGGACCAGTCAAGGGCTGGTCACTGTCAAGGTCACCTGGCCTCTCCTTTTTCAACCAGTTCTATTTGTCAAAACTGCAACAGATAAAATAGCCCAGCACAACCCAGCAGCCGCCGCATATGTCATGCCAAATTGCTAAATTCTCCAGAGGGAGGAGTAAGGAAGTGGGGGCTGCCTCTAGTGAGCCTCCTGCTTCTCTTGTAGCTCAGTCGGTAAAGAATCTGCCTGCAGTGCAGGAGACCCGGGTTCGATCCCTGGGTCAGGAAGATTCCCTGGAGAAGGAAATGGCAACCCACTCCAGTATCCTTGCCTGGAAAATCTCATGGACAGAGGAACTTGGTGGGCTGCAGTCCATGGGGTCGAAATGAGTTGAGCACAACTGAGTGACTAACACACATGTACTTACTTCAGAGGGAGGAAGTGGGGGCTGCGTCTGGTGGGCCTGCTGCCTCCCTGGAAGCTGGTGGTAGGGAGAGTAGAACCTTCTGTGGTTTGCCTGACACCCCCTCAAGGCCTCTTCACGAATATTCAAAGCTTTCTGGCTTCTTCGGGAGCCTGCTTCTCACATGTCAGGAGCAAGAGATTCTGCCCTCAAGCCCAGTTCCCTCCTTCTGCGGGTCTCCATCTAAAGAGGCCCAAAGCTCCCTTTATTGTGCTGAAATTGTGTCATGAAACTATCTTCACTGATAATGCAGCCTGCCTACACACACAGTGAAAATCCCAGTGCAACCGGCGGTGGGCTGATAAATGTTTAACAATCAGATCTTTGAAGGAAAAAATAAAACTTTGTTTATAAAGGCATGTCTTGTTTCATTGTGCTTCGCAGATACTGTGTTCTTTATAAATTGAAGGTGTGTGGCAAACCTGTGTGGAACAAGTCTGTTGGCACCATTTTTGCAACAGCCTTTGTTCACTTCATGTCTCTACCTCATATTTTGGTAATTCTCGCGATATTTCAAACCCTCCACCGGAAAAGAGATAATGACCCCCTGAAGGCTCAGCTGATGGTTAGCATTTTTTAGCAATAAAATAATTTTTCATTAAGGTCTGCACATTGTTTTTTAGATATAATGCTATTGTACACGTAACAGACTATAGTGTAAACGTAATTTTTACATGCATCAGAAACCAAAAAATTCGTGTGACTTGATTTATTGCGATATTTGCTTTATTGTGGTGGTCTGGAACCAAACTCACAACATCTCCAAGGTAGGCTTGTATTTTTGGGAAATTTCCATGGTGGAAATACTTCCACAATGGCAGATTTTAAGCTACTGGCATGATGACACTGGGTGCAGGGTTAGGAAGAAACACATACCCCCTCTGTTCTGTGTGACTTAGCTCCAGCGCACCACTGGATAAAACTGAAGTGAAATAAATGTAAAGTCATTTATACCAAAAATACATATTTCAGTATTTTCCTGCCCAGGGTTGGCTCCCCTAAGAAGACATAATAGGAGGATCTATCTGAGGGCTCATTACTGTGCCTACAAACGGGCCAGGTCACTCAAACACCATGAGAAGTATGGCCATCAGTGACGTAATATTTCTGAAATGATGAGCCAGTCTTAATGATGTTCCGAACAAAGGACAATCTTCCCTTAATTTACAAAGTAATTGTGTTCCTGGAAAATTCAGGGTGTAATAGAATTGTGTAAAAAATACCTTGTGTTCACACATAAAATAGAGTTAGGGTCAAGGCACAGGTGGCTACAGACTGGCCTTTCATTTGCACAGATGTCCCACAAGACTTTCCAATGTGCTCATTTGCAAAATGTCAGTGGAGGTTCCCCAATCACCGTGACATCAAAAAACTGACTCCCACAGATTTCCAGTACAGATCCTTGGTTTGGTATTTGGCATCTGTAGATACCACTACCCCAAACACATACCCCTTCACCCCAGTAGGCTGTTCTCCAAGACTCCTGCCATGCTAGTTTTGTTAATTTGCTCATGTGTTATCTTCCAAATTGTGGCCTAGAATTCATCCATCCACTCATCCATCCAACTCCTCCATGCCAGGCCCAGTACTGAGACTGGATGAAGCCAACCTGACCCCTATCCTCAGCGTAGGGGTGGACAGTGACCGTGCAGCGTGCCAAGTGAGACGACAGAGGTGAGGGCCTTTCAGCAGGTGTAGTTCACAGGCCAAAGCACGAGCTTTGGTCTTAATTCCTGCATACGAGCCCCACCTGGGCAGGTACTCACTGTATGACCTCTGCAGTGCAACCATAGTCTTTGGGCTTCAGTTTTTTCAGCAATAAAATTGGGAAGGTAAAAAGTTAAAATTTCCTCTCCCATCTCCCCAGAGTTGCCGTGCAGATAAACTGGGATAAAGCCCATGATGGGCCCGAGTGCCCTGGCAGGGGCCTCACAGAACCAGCAACGACCAGTCACTGGTCTTTCCTAGGGGACCTGTGTAAGCTGGCTGCCAACTCCAGAGGGTAAAGAAGCTGCTCTGTGGAGACCAGACTGGGGGGATTTCCACTAATGGGACAGTGAGGAGATAGTCCTGGGCTTCCCAGAACAAGAGTCGCAGTGAACTTAACATCCAGGGTTGGCCCAGGGCCCTCATTGGGACCTTGTCTGATGGAGATGGTTTTGGCTGAATGAGGGTCCATCACTCACTCAGCTGAACCCCCACTCTGGGCCAGTCCTGATGTCCACTGACCATGCGGAGATCAAGAGGACTTAGACAGGACTTCCCTGGTGGTACAGTGATGAGAATCTGCCTGCCAGTGCAGGGGAAGTGGCTTCTATTCCTGGTCTGGGATGATTCCACATTCTGCAGAGCAGCTAAGCCCATGCCCTGCAACTACTGAAGCCCGCATGCTGAGAGCCTGTGCTCTGCAATGAGAGAAGCCACTGCAATGAGACGCCTGAGCGCCACAATGAAGAGTAGCCCCTGCTTGCCGCAACTAGAGAAAGCCTGAGCACAGCAACAGAGACCCAGCACAGTCCAAAATAGATAAATAAATAAACAAAAATTACTAAAAAAAAGAACGAGAAGCCAGACAGTCTGAATGCCAGGGGCGCCCTGCCCCCCCTCCCACCGCCCCATTCTGTGGGGAAGGCAAACACATCACTGAGTCATCGGCCACTCCCCATCTTTTTGGCTTGTCTATGTCACTCCCCAGTGCCTTCCATGTCATCGATGGCTAATGGCCATGCTTCAGTCCCCATTGTCCATGACCTCTCGGCTGTCTGAGCCTGAGATCTTCCTCCTCCTTGGCCCCTGTAACAGGCCTCACGCTTTCCTGAGCCCAGGGTCCCTTCCTCAGAGGCGGGGTCCCGGCTCCAGCCCCTAGCCCTCCTCTGCTGCTTGACGCCACCTCGAGGAAGAGGAAATTGCCCCAGTTCTCCGTCTTCCCCCAGCCCCAGGACACTCCCCAGCCCGTGGCCTACAAAATAGCAAACAGCTGCTGTGACCATGGGCTGCCCAGACCCCAGGGGCCTGGGGGGAAGCGGGCCAAGGGGAGCTTGGAGAGAAAGCTCTTAATAACATACCTTCCCCAAGCTGCTTCCAAAGAAACTTCTCCTCACAAATCATTCCATAAACACTTAGCAGGCTCTCAGGAAAGCGTGCATGGCTCTCACCCGGCTATTAGGAGGCTCCTCACAAGTAAATTGAGACCAGGCAGCCGAAGCCTGTGCCAAATCCCCCTCCTGCCCTCTTTCCGCACCATGTCCCCCTCCCCCGCCGGGGCCCTTCTGCTCCTAGGGCTGGGGTCTCCTCCCTTGCTGCTCTGGCCTCTCTTCAGGCTCCAGCCCCCTCTTTTTGCTGGGTGCTCTGTTTCCCTGGAAACCAGCTCCCTACCAACCACAGCTGCTAGGTTTCCAAGGGGCTTTCCTGGGCTGCTGTGCAGACCTAAGTCCTACTAAGATTTCTGAGGGCCACCCCACCAGGCCAGGCCTGAAAAGATGAAGCCGGGCCCACTCCCCGCTCTGTCCCACAGCCACCCTCATCAGAGGCTGCTTGTGCCTCTCAGGCTGGGGCTCCTCAAGAGGGAAACAGCTCTAGGTTCATCCAAGTCACGAGCTGAAAAATCCCCCCCATCCAACAATTCCCCTCCAGGGAGGGCATTGTGCAACTCACTCTGTTGGCCAATATCCAGCACTCGGCTAATATCCAACACAGATCAGGAACTGCTTGATTGTTCGTCGACACATTTGCTTACAGGTTAGCAGCTTGCTTGTGTAATGACTGCCATTAGGGTCTCAGAGAACCACAGCAGGAGCTGGCACCCCGAATCATCCTCCATTTTCCAACATTGGCTCTGGAAAATGCTTTAGGAATGATTGTCCCTTTTTCTAGGTTTGCCCAATATCATTTTGGAGAAAGCTCTGTTGCAAACAGAAATCATCAGTGAAATAAATAAAACATTCAGATGAAAATAGCATGCAGATTTGTGGGCACTGAAACTAGCATTAGACAGGCTTTGAGGCCCCAGCCACAGATCTTGTGTCAGGCTCAGCCCCCCACTTACAGGAAGGCTCATCTTGAGCAAGCCTCTGGAAACCTCAGTTTATTCAACTCTAAAATGGGGCTAAATCCTGCCTACCTCCGATTGCTGCCAGGAGCTGCCCACCTCTACCATCCCTTTACAAGTAGTCAGTGATGCTTCCCAGGGAACTCAGAGGCTGAGGGCCTTGCCCATGACCCTGAGTACTGCTGTCTGTTCACTCCGAGAGTTCAATCACTAATCATTCATTCAGTGTTTCTTTCAGCAAATATTTAGGGAATTCTTTTATACACTAGGCACTAAGCAAGACGCTGACCAAGACAGACACAGGCCCACCCCATAAGGAAGCAGCAGAACAAGAAAGACAAACACAAAAGGATATGTAATGAATCACAGTTTCGGTAAGAGTTACAATGTCCCTGAATCAAAGAACTGAAGATTTCCTTCCGCAGGCTAAGAATCAGGCAAGCTCAACGCTATAGGGAAACAAATCCAGGCCCAAAGGCACCAGGGAGAGGAATCAGGGTCTATTGTCTGCATGAGGAGAAAGAATGGAAGGAAGAATGGGTTCAGATGTATAATAACAATGTTCATAAAGATGTTGAGGATAATAAACATAATAGTTACCATCCTTAGGAAGGAAAGGCGCAGTTGGTAAAGAATCTGCCTGTCAACGCAGGAGACACAAGAGATGCAGGTTTGATGCCTGGGTTGGGAAGATCCCCTGGAGTAAGAAATGGCAACCCACTCCATCAGTATTCTAGCCTGGAAAATTCCACACACAGAGGAGCCTAACGGGAGTTACAGTCCATGGGGGTGCAGAAAGTCCTGCATGACTGAGTACGCACTGGCTGGCCAATCATATTGGATCAGTGCTTACACTAAGGACCATCCTTAGGGCACCTGCTCAGAGGCAAGCTTCATTCTTTACTCTCATTATTGCAAATCCTCGTCACACTCTATAACTTACAGTTGAGATACCAAGGAGGAAGGTAAAATGAGTTGCCCAATGTCACATATTTTAGAAGCAGAAGAGCCAAAGTGACAGCCCAGGGCTGTCAACTTTGAGATAAGATGACAGCAGAGCCCTTCCTAGATCTGAAACAAGGGGTCACCTCTGCAACCTGAGCAAAGTGGCCTCAGTTCACAGTGTGTGGTCTGTGGGACTCAAGATAGACCCTCCTGCCTCTTCCAAAGCCCATTTTCTCAGACTCCAGGGGGACTAATTTCAACTCTGCCCCTACCTGTGCTCCTGACCTTAGTGGGCCCTAAGTCACATGTCACTCTCCATCACACCTGCCCCTTCCATCTCCAGGCTTTTTCTCACATATTCCCCCCCTTCAAAGATGTCCTTCCCACTTTCTCTATTGGGATCTTACCCATTCGGCAAGGCCCAGCTCAAATTCCACTTTATTCCAGAAATCTTCCTGACTCCTCACCTTCTGGGATGGTGACACAAGAGGGGAGAAAAACTGTTAAATTTTCATCTTGGGAAATCTGGTCCTGGCATGTAACTAACATGCATCCGTGAACAAATCAAATCAGGCTGTTTTCTTATCCATAAAGCAGGGCACACAGCCCTTACTTTGCAAGCTTACTGTGATTATTACATGGATATAAAAGTTCTTTGTAAATGGGAGAGTACTGTAAGGATATTATTTATAATCACAATCCCATTGCCATATAACAATCCTAATGCCCCAAAATTGGCTTAAGCAAACCTTTTTTTTTTAAGTATTGGATCTTCCGGGTGGTCCAGTGGTTAAGAATATACTCTTGCCAATGCAAGAGACACACAGATTCGATCCCTGCTCCAGGAATATCCCACATGTCTGCTTCAGGGTAACTAAACTCATGTGCCTCAACTACTGAAGCCCATGCACCCAGAGCCTGTGCTCTGCAATGAGAGAAGCTACTACAATGAGAAAGCACTGCAATGAGGAGGAGCCCCCACCTGTTGCAACTAGAGAAAGCCTGTGCACCGCAAGGAAGACCTAGCGCAGCCAAAAAGTTAAATAAATAAATCTTTAAAAAGGACTGACTCATGTAACTAAAAATCCAAGAGTATGAGAATTTCAGGAATGGCTTTTTTGAAAGGTTAAAATTCTGTCCTTCAGACCTGTTTGCCCCATCTCTAGAGTCTCCTGGTTTCCATTTTGGCTTCTTAGGCTCTGCATGGTGGAAAGATAACTGAAGTTATCTTCCAGGTTCAGAACCAGCTGGGGAAAAAAAATAGAGTATCCCTTTCTCAATATTCCCAGCAAGTATTCCCATATTTCACCTTGTTGGTTCTGATGTCATGTGTCCGTCCCTTGTGGTCAGGGATGTGTCTCTGATAGGCCAGGCCTATGTCTCTGGAGTTGTTAGAGGAGGAGAGAGAGAGATGTGATTGCCCTAAAGCAAAATCAGAGTGTTGTGGCCAGAAGGAAAGAGGAAAGGATGTTACTGGAAAAAAGAATAATTGCCCCACAGAGCCCACCCCTTTGCTGGACTAACATTCACACATATCCCTATTCACATATAAAATAATACCCTCCCATCTCCTCCTCTCCCCCGCATGGAAGACAAACCAAAGACTCATGTAATTATTGAGTCCAAATCTCTGGGTGACTCACATTCTTTCCCTTCAGAGTCAGATGTGCTTTTAAAAGTGAAAGTCACTCAGTCGTGTCTAATTCATTGCTGTATAATGTCAGGCTCTTCTGTTCAGGGGTTTCCCAGGCAAGAATACTGGAGTGTGGATAGCCATTTCTCCAGGGGATTGTTCCAACCCAGGGATCAAACCTAGGTCTCCTGCATTGCAGGCAGATTCAAACCAAAGACTTGTAATTACTGATTTCCGAATCTCCAGGTGACAGACATTCTTTCCCTTCAGAGTAAGATGTATTCTTAAGGTCTTGTCATCTGTGGCCTGAATGGTAACCACCCCAACCTGCTTCGCAATGGCCAAGAGAGAATAAAGTGATTGCAATCACAACTCCTATTTGAAAGAAGAAAGAAAAGAAGCAGCTCACAGGGCCTCTGGTCCACAGCATCAATCAGTTCCTGATGAGCAGGAGTAGCAAACTCTGTCTTGACGGAGCAACCATTTACTTGGATGGAGCAACAGGCAGAATAATAGTCCCCCAAAGGAGTCCACATCCTAACCCTCAGAACCTGTGAATATGTTATATTAATAATATTACATGACAAAGAGGAACTAAGAGTGTAGATGGAGGGATTTCCTAGGTGGTCCAATGGTTAAGAAAAGTGAAAGTGTTATGTTGCTCAGTTGTGTCTGACTCTTTGTGACCTCGTCGACTGTCCATGGAATTATCTCTCAGGAATACTAGAGTGGGTTGCCATTCCCTTCGTCAAGAGATCTTTCCCACCCAGGGATTGAACACAGGTCTCCTGCATTGCAGACAGGTTAAGAAACCACCTTGCAATGTAGGTGATACAGGTTTGATCCTGGTCAAGGAACTAAGATCCCACATGGCCAAGAAGCAACTAAGTCTGCATGCTACAACTAAAGAGTCTGTGTGCCACAAAGATCCTGCCGGCCACAACCAAGACCCAACACAGCCAGATAATAAATACTTTTTTTAAAAAAAGACGGTGGATGGAATTAGGGTTGTGAATCAGTTGACCTTAAAACAAGGAGGTTATCCTGGGTTACTTGGATTACCTGGATGAGCCCACTGTAATCACAAAGGTCCCTAAGAGTGGAAGAGGCAGAAGGAGAATTGACATTAGAGCAAGGGAACAGGAGGAAATGCAATTGGTCACAGCTTGGCTTTGAAGAGAGAAGGTGCCGTGAGCCAAGGAATGCAGGTGGCATCTAGAAGCTGAAGGGTGAGTTTTCCCTAGAGCCTCCAGAAAGGAACACGGCCCTGTGGACAACTTACTTGTACCCCAGTGAGACTCATTTTGGCCATTTGGACTACAGCATTGCAAGATAAAATTGTATTGTTCTAAGCAACTAAATTTGAGCTATCTTGTTACAGGAGCCATAGAAGATGAGTACAGACAGCAAAACAACAAATCCCACTACCCCAGTGAGCCTTTGGATCCTATTTCGTGCCTCTGGCTGGACATTTAACAGACACTGCCAATTTTGCTCCCCTTGCCATCTTGAAAGAATCTGCGATCATCCTTATACCACAGTTGAGGAAGCTGACACTCAAGTGGCAACTGCCCACTTGTTCAGAATCAACCAACTAATAGAAGAAGGAGCCAAAATTCAAACTCTTGTCTGTCTGGCCTCAAGCTAGACTGGGTCCCCGTAAAACTTCTTTGTCCAGTGGGCCTCTCATCTCTGCCTGAACCCTCCCATGATGGGGGCTCACAGCCCACAAAATTGCCTTCCTACCCCAGGCCTCCTGACTCCTTCCTGGCTTCACTCCCTGCCTGGTCCTGATGTATGAGACAGCCCGGAGGATGGCGGCTAGAATGTTGGACTCTGGGCCAGCCAGTGGGCAATAAATCCAGGATGGAGTTGCCTGGATAGCTGGACTGAAGCTGAGCTTTCCCATCCGGGGGGGAGCAGGTTCTTTTTATCCAAATCTAGATTTCTGCTCTCCTCCCCTCTGCTGTACGGAGAAGGGCCTGGAATGCACCAGTTTGTATCAAATGGAGGAAACGTGCGGCTCTGTCTTCCAGGATTTATTCTTCTCTTGGCTGTCGCCTTCACTCTGTTCTGACCCAGGAATGTCCCCGGAGTAGCTGAGGTGAGGAAGGGCAACTCTGACTCCTCCAATTTCTCCCTGACAAATGTGAAATGGGTCGGGGCCCACAGGGGATGTAAACAGATTCCTAAACTGCTTTGTGTGCAATTTGGGGCTGAGAGTTCACGCAGATATACAGCTCCATGGGTGCATCCCCAAGGCCTGGCCCAGCTGACTGCCAGCCAAAACCCAGTTGCCCTCCCCACCCCAACACACAACCCACACAGAGGCCCAGACCCATACCCCAACCCTGACTGAGTGGAAACTCACAAGGGCCCCCGGCTTCAGACCACAGAACCTAAACACAGACTCCAGCGAAAGATTAGATGAGACCCAGAGAATTTCTAATTTGATTCCTCTATTGGCCCAAAGAAGGGAGGTGATTTTCCTAAAGTCACGTAGCAAAGCCAGGGCTAGTGCCTCATTGAGCCTCAGTTTCCCCAGAGGTAAAGCATAGGCCTGTGGGGAAGCTCAAATGAGGCAGAAATTGCTAAGTGCCTGGGTGAAATAATAACAGCTTGCCATGGCCTGAGCACACTCTGTGTCCCAAGCACCGTGCTACGTGCCTGGCAAGCTGCGTCTCGTTTTATCTTTGCAGCATTCTATGGACCTATCGTTTCCCCATTTTTACAGATAAAGAAACTGAGACCCAACAAGGAAACTTTCCAGGGGTCAAAAATCAGTAGCAATTCACATGGTTGCTACACAGGTATATACATCTGGAGTTGTTGAACTGTACACTTAAAATTGGTGTACTTTATCCTCCTTTAATTACACTTCACTTAAAAATGCTGTGATTATATATATATGTGTATATATATATATATATATAAAGAACAAACTGAAGCTCTTAGAAGTTAAGTGACTTTCTCAAGATCGTTCAGCTGGAGAGGGCAAAGCTGGGCGGGCCTTGAGCTGCATCTGTGACCACAGAGGCCGTGGTCCCACTCTTGCCACACAGTTGTGTCACACATTCATGTCACAGTCACTCAAGAGAGTGATGGGGAGGCCTGGGAGGCTCCGGAGAGAGGTCTGAGTCTGGACAGAGGACAAGGGCAGGGCTGCAGCTGCGCCACGTGGTGCCACAGTGCAAATTAGAGCAATCTGCTCTTTCTCCTGGCAGTGGGACCTCACACCAGCATGGTATAGACTGTAGGCCCCAGCCCCTCAGTTAGCTCTTTGTTCAGTGCACAACCTGAACAAGTGTACACAGCCCTGGCGGGGTGTCTCGTGCTATATGGTTTTGTCTGGGAGCAATGCTCTTCTTGACCCAATGCACTCTCCTACCCAGCCATTTCTGATGTCCTCCCATCTATCTGGGGCTTTGAGTTCATGCCCTAACAAGGGCCCTCAGCTGCAGGGCACACAGTGGGGGCATGGAGGGGATGGGGTTGTCAGTCACTGGCAAATGCTTGGCAAGGTTCCTTTCTGTACTAGGCTCTGAACAGGGATGATTAGATCCAGTTCCTGCCCCCAGGGCCATCCGTGGCATCAGGAGATGCAGGAAGAGATAAACGACGAAAGGAGAACCTGACCTTCACACATATGTAAAGGGCGGCTTTCCCCAAAGCAGAGAACCATATTAATAAATACACAGATCCAAGATGACAAGAATGCAAAAGGTGGCCGTTTGCATGATTAGAATGGTACAGAATCAGCCTACCTAGCTGGACGGTTCTCCGATGCCCCCCAACTCCAAGCCAAAATCTGACTCAAGGCCTGTCTGACTCCGAAGCTGTGCTTGACGACAATGCGGGCTTCCCTCTCTGCCACGCATACATTTTCCTCCACTTGCTTCTCCTTGCCTAGACTGGTAGCTTCCTGACCGGTCTCCTGTACCTCCAAAGCCCAGGGAGGGGCTGGTTGAGGAATCCCTAAGGTCCCTGCCTGCCTGAGATGGTCTGCATTCTCCGCATGGGAGAGTGTGCAGCCCTGGTCCTCAAGCCAGGGCAATGGTCCTTGAAGCACTCAAAAGCATTCCTCTTCAATGTGACGTGACCACAGGGGCTGCTTGGAAAGGGCGGGAGAAATGGGTCATGGGAGAGTGAGCGAGCATAACGGGAGCCCCTTCCACCCACACAGCCTGTGCAATGCCTATTTTCACACCTTAGTTCACTGAACCTGCAAAAGGATGGGTGAGGGGACAGAGGCTCAGAGAGCTCAGATAACCTGCTCAAGGTTACACAGCCACACAGCAGCCCAGCTGAGACAGGAACACCAACCTGCCTCGCGGTCCCAGGCCTCCTCCACCACCCACAGTCCCTCTCCGGCCCACGTGGGTGGGCTCAGGGAGGCGGGGGGCTGAGCCCTCGGGCTGGGTCCCACCAAGCGCACTGAGGCGTAGGAGCTGGCCATGATGACGGAGCTGCCGTCTGCTGGGAGAAGGTCACGGTCTGTGGATGCCACGGTCTGTTGCCTTTGCGAGCAGGATGCACTGGGGAGGCCCACCTGGGGCTAGGCAGGCCTGGGCCAGGGGCTCTCATCCTGGGTTGGTTGGGGGGCTCTCAGCAGAGCTGGGGAGTCAGCAGCACTGCCCAGGCCCTCCTGCTTCCCTGCTCCTGCTGGGGGAGGAGTGGCAGTAAATAAACCATCAAAACCTCCTTTGCTGAGGCAGCTGGAAGGGTGGTAGGCAGGGCAGGGGGTTAGGGGAGGTGGACAGGAGAGGACGAGGAACACCTCAGGCCCAGGGCAACTTTCCCCACCAACAGGCAAACCCAGAGTGGGTTCCAGCTAGTGAGAACAGAATAGCTAAATCCGAGGGCTTTCCAGCCACATTCTGGCGTTAAAATCTCAGCCACCTCTGTGTGCCCTTGGCAAGCCGCTTCACCTCTCTGTTTCAGCTGATACACAATATCTTGAGAGCTGTTATCGTTGTTTACCTCATAAAGCTGTTATGACAGTTGACTCCTATCACAACCTGAAAGTCGGGGCCTGGACTACTGTGTGTGTGTGCTACGTCGCTTCAGTCGTGTCTGACTCTTTGCGACCCTATGGACTGTAGCCCGCTAGACTTCTCTGTCCATGGGATTCTCCAGGCAAGAATACTGGAGAGGATTGCCTTGCCCTCCTCCAGGGGATCTTCCTGACTCAGGGACTGCACCTGTGTCTCCTGCCTTATAGGCAGATTCTTTACCGCTGAGCTACTGGGGAAGCCCCCAGGTCTGCCACTTGCCTTTCAAAAACGAAAGTTTGACCGGGTCTTTTCTGGGCATGGGTTGACAAAGACTAGTGTGTCTGGGGGTGAGACAGATGTACGTTCCCAGCCTACTTCTTCCACTTAATGCTGTGTGACTTTGGGTAAGATACCCAGCCTCTCTGTGTCTCCATTTCCTTGTCTGTAAAATGAGAATAATATCCCCGTGCTCACAGGGACATGAGGCATGGGCGGCTCTTAGACCAGAGTGCTCAGAAGACAATGGTTGCTTTCCCTCCTCTCTCTGATTCGGTCCAACCACCTTGATGACCCTTAAAATGAGCTAGGCCTGGGTGTAACAGGGCACCCACATGGACCAGCCTCAGTCTCTGCTTTTCAGGAGCTCAGAGATCCCTGGGGAGCCCAACGCTGTGACCAAAATTTTGGGATGACTGAAGGCTTTCTGTTGGAGGTGGAGGTGACCGGATGTCTAGTCATAATTGCTGAAGTTGAGTGATCAGTACATAGAAGTTCATTCTCCTATTCTATCTAATTGTGTAAATATTTTAAATTTGACACAGTTTAAGTTTGTAAAGCTTTTTCACTAATCACCTAAAATCATCTTAAGTACCACTAGCTATACATAACAATCTTCAAGAAAAACTCGACAAATCTCTCTCTTTCCCAGTTCACTGCTATTATCCTCAAATCCAGGGCTTATCAGTCCATGGTCCATAAGCCAAGTTCTAGCTTGCTGCCTGTTTCTATAAATAAATTTTTATTGGAACACAACCAGCAAATTCATTTACATTATGCCTGTGGCTGCTTTTGCCTTTCAGGCAGAGTTCAGTTGTTGCTATAGAGATGCTAAAGGACCCGGGGCTACAAACCCCAAAATGCTTATATCTGCCCTTTATGCAAAAGTTTGCCAACCTTTGTCCTAATCTCCTACCCATCCATCCTCCATTAATCATGGACAGCTCTGCTCTCAGGATTGCACTCGTGCTTTCCAGCCCTAGGGTGATCCTGGGTGGTTTCTAGGACCATGAAGATGACGATCCACTACCTGGCCCCTCAGTCCTTCCCACCACTGTCTCCACTCCCTTTCTCCACCACCTCCAGCCCTCTCTACCACAGTCTCACCACCCACTATGGCTCCACTTTTCAAAGCACTGATTAAACCCGAACTCTCGGCCAACTAAACTCTCCTGTTGTCTGTGTGATCAGTCCCCTAGTCGATATTCTCTAATCTCACTGGGCTTTTCCGGGAGTTGATCTCTCTCCACTTTCTCCCAGTCCGTAAACTTTCTCCTTTCTTTGTTTCCCTCCTGACCCACAGTCCATCGTATCAATAACACTCTTGCTAATCCTCCAACCCTGTTGCCTTTTCTCTTTGCATAAAATCTAAAAAGAATCCAGCAGTGGATGAACCCAACTACCCTGTTTTTAATGCGTTGACCCAAGCAGCCAAGTGCCACTGAAGAGAGAAACCACGGAGCAGCAGGACTTGTTTTCTCTAGTTCCATACCACACTCTATAAACAGTCAGCACTGACTCAAACTTCAAATGCACTGACCTAGTTAACTCATTTCCCCTCTACCCACAGCACCTATTTCAAGCCTTCTTCAGTCTCTGGCAATGGGACTTTTTACAGGCTGAGATGTGGTGCAAAGGGCCTGGCAAGTTAAGGGAGCAGCGAGAGCACGGACGAGGAGGGGCCCTGCCCAGCCGGAGCAGGGTGTGGCCAGCGGGCAGTGGGTGTGAGGCTGGAGAGGGAGGCCGTCCTGGGAGACAGTTGCATCCTATAGATTTAGAAGACTGCTGTGGGCACTAAGGGGCCACAGAAGGCTCTGGAACAGGCAGCGGTCAGAGGGGAGATGGGTGTTAGCCAGGGCAGGGGTGGGGAATCGGGGAAGAGGTGTGGGGAAGGGGTGCTCATCCACCCCTGCTCTGCATTCAGCTGACAGTGTGCAACTTGCCTCTGAGGAGAGATTAAGCTCCACGGTCCAGTGTTTAAACCTGGCGGTCCAGTGTTTAAACCTGGCGGTCCAGTGTTTACGACTCCGCACTTCCAATGCAGGGGATGAAGTTTTGATCCCTGATCAGGGAACTAAGATTCTGCAAGCCACCTGGTACAAGCCTCAGTTCAGTTCAGTTCAGTTGCTCAGACTCTTTGCGATCCCATGAATTNTGTTTAAACCTGGCGGTCCAGTGTTTAAACCTGGCGGTCCAGTGTTTACGACTCCGCACTTCCAATGCAGGGGATGAAGTTTTGATCCCTGATCAGGGAACTAAGATTCTGCAAGCCACCTGGTACAAGCCTCAGTTCAGTTCAGTTCAGTTGCTCAGACTCTTTGCGATCCCATGAATTGCAGCAAGCCAGGCCTCCCTGTCCATCACCAACTCCCGGGGTTCACTCAGACTCACGCCCATCGAGTCAGTGATGCCATCCAGCCATCTCATCCTCTGTTGTCCCCTTCTCCTCCTGCCCCCAATCCCTCCCAGCATCAGTCTTTTCCAATGAGTCAACTCTTCGCATGAGGTGGCCAAAGTACTGGAGCTTCAAAGTACCGGCCTTCAGCATCATTCCTTCCAAAGAAATCCCAGGGCAGATCTCCTTCAGAATGGACTAGTTGGATCTCCTTGAAGTCCAAAGGACTCTCAAGAGTCTTCTCCCTCAAAAGGAAAAAAAAAAGGAATGTATTTTTCCAATGCATGGAGGAGAGACTAAGCTTAAGCTTCCAGGCACTCCCAGTGCAGAACTGCTGCCCATCCCCAGGGAGGCCCCGCTGAACTGCAGTACACAGTACCCATGTCCCTCAGCCAGGGAGCACCAGCAGCAATGTCCCATGGAGGGACAGCCCGGGCCAGTCATTGGGCATCTGAGAACAGATCACCACACCCAAGCATTTGATAAAGCAGGAATGATGACGTTTTCTTGTGCCAGCTGTTGTATGGGGTAGATTACTGTGTGGGGGGGCCTCATCTCTCCTCTGCCCATGGCCGTGAGAGGTGAATAGACACATACGCACGTTGTACATCAGAAAAGTGAGGCTCAGCAGGACAGGGGACCTATGTCAGATCCCCCAGTTCATGATGGCACCAGACATGGAGGCCATATGTTAGGTTCCCTTCCAGTGCTTTCCCTTCAAACAGCTGCCCCTGGGACTCACCAAGCATGAAGATTCAATACCCCGAGGAAGGAATTTACATCCATCACTTTGGATTGCTTCCACGGAGGGAGCTCGGCCTCCTAGGACAGCCCCTGTGGGCTGGCTTCATCCAGGAAAACGTCATTTATCACATGGAGCTGTGACATGACATGCTAGTGAGTTCCAGTTCATCCAGAGAAAGAGAGCTGGCAAGGGTGGCCTTCTGGACTCCCACCCTCACATCCAAGCCTACCCTTCTCCAGGTGGGCACCACTGCTGTCTCAGCCACACTTCACAGGACATGCTTGAGGACCTATCCAACGTTCTGTCTCCCCTGAGCAAGCTCCAGTCTATCCGTGGGGGCCAGAGGGGGCCATTCTCCAAAGCAGGACACCCCCTCTGTGGTCCTGGCCCTATGCCTCTTGGTGATGCAGCCAGAGATGACACTGGCAGCCTCTGCAGCCTCATACTGTTGGCTCGTGACCACCCTCCTCTCTTCACCCCTCCTGGGTGGCCTTGCAGGTGCACTGAGCCACAGGTGGCAAATATTTGCTGACTGAGGGAATGCATTGTCACTGAAGCCACTCAGCAGGTGTCGGCATGTGCAGGGGGTGAAACAGGGGGCAGTGGCTGGGGAAGCAATTGCCCCAAACCTCGCACCTGTGGGGAGGCCCAGACAGCGTGTGACCCAGCCCCAACCCCAGTCAAGTTCAAAGACTAAGGGAGAAGACCAGGACCAGCTGAAACCTTTAAGCAGCCAGGTACACGTGAAGATGTCCTCGAAGGCCAGGGTGACAGCTGCACAGCTGAGTCTGAGCAGGAAAGGGCTGGGCACGAGAAGACAGAGGGGCGGGCACCAGCTGCTCCTGGAAAAGCCCGGACATCCAGGGACCCACCAAGGCCACTGAGCGTGAGGGGCTGGAGGGAGGGGGCTTATCAGGATCCGCCTGGGCAAGGGCTGTGGCTGTGAGCATTCTGGACAAAGGGTTCCATAGAATCTGCTCCACCCCCCAAACCTGTGCAGCCTCAGCCAGGACACGCCTCTTCTCTGAGATGCCCCTCCTCCACAAGGTCATTGCGCCAGAAGTGATAATGGCCATGCAGCGGGTGTTCAGTAGAGAGGAACTCACCCCTGTCTCTAAATCAGGCCCAGCCTTCAGCTCCACAGCTGCACCTGGGTGAAGCTGGCCTGTTTACCACTAGTTTAAAAGTGTCCATAAGTGGTGAATATAAGTAGCTACATCTTATTAAGCATCTACTAAGTGCCAGCACTTGTTCCGTGTTTTACAAGCCCTTGCAATGGATCCTCAAGGCAAGGTCATGAAGTAGGCGCTGCCACCACCATCCCTTTAGAGAAAAGGATCCTGAGGCTAGGAGCTGAAAGGACTTCCCAAGGTGCAAAGCCAGCCTCAGAAACATGAGGCCCTCAAGGGGCGTTGGGGCTTTGATGCCAGGCTACAGGACCCTGTCTATCCTATGGCAGTTCCCCCCGACCCTGCAACTTGTCACCTGGTCACTCGTCTGACCCAGAACCACCTACCACCTTAGAACAGTTTACAAGAGGGATCCTGGGTTTCCCCCTGGTCCTGTGGGCAGGAACGCTATCTGCTACCTCCTGGTCTCCCTCTCCCAATGGGAGAGACTGGGCAGCCTCATGCCCCTGTGGAGAGATGAGGGCCTGGGTGTGGCAGGCCATGGCTAGGGAGGGGTCCTCAGAGCAGCAGAGAGTCCAAGACTCAGGAACTTACACAGCTTGCCATGTCCGGGGGCTGGAGAGGACCTGACCTCCTGCCAACAGCTAGCTTCTGCCCACACCTGGGGAAGGAGAGGCAGGGAGACGGGCCAGCTGTGGGGCAGAGGCCCTTGCATTGGAACCTGCCTTGCTCACTGTCTGGGGCGAGCGCAGAGGAAAAGGTGCCACATACTGGCCTGGGACCCTGGGACCTCTGAGGCAGCCTTGGCAAGCCCCATTCCGTCTCAGGGCCTCAGTCTCCCCCTGTTGACTGATGGGCAGAAGTGTCCAGGGAGACAGGGCGTGTGGACACCCTTGGGCAGGGGCAGCACTCTGTTTTTTACTGTCATTGTTGTCGATATGCAACCTCAGGGCACCTGTGTGTCTGTCCCAGCAGGGTTCCAGGTGGGGGCAGAGGTATGCTCTGCTCAGATAAGGGGTCCCCTGGCTCCCGAGCCGGATGGCAGGGGCACCGTCATGTGACAATAGAGGCCATCATAACAGCCAGGGGAGCCAGGAAAGTCATAGCACGGCTGCTCCTTCCTGCTGCCAGAGTCACAGATGGGAAAGAGCAGGGTGGGACTCTCATCTGGACTTTGTCACATGTCCCCCAGGCTTCCTGCCTCCCTATGCCTGCCTCGTCTCCTCCAGGGTGCACAGACATCACCCTCACCCAACACAAAGGGCTCCTCTAGGCAGGTCCCTGGCAGGTGCCTGGCACAGAGGAGGCACGTGGAGATGTCTGCTGAAGGACCATCTCCTGGCACAGAGAACCGGACCAGAAATGCTTAGAGCTGGAGGGGACTTGGCCCACTGGGGCCCCAGCGCGTCCTGGTGTGGCTCAAGGACCAAGATGGGGTGGAGACAGCAATGGCAGGAGAATGGACTGAAGAGCAAACTGAGGGTAGACTGAGAGGGCCTTGAATGCTGGTTGAGGGGTTGGAGAGACCCCCACACAGGACACTTTTGCTCCAGGAAGGAGCCCCGTGTTCACAATATGAAGAGAGCTGAGACAGTAGGAAGAGACTGGGACAGTGGGCCTGGAGAGTGTGGCGG
The DNA here is from genome assembly GCA_006410615.1 of Neotragus moschatus. Classification (NCBI taxonomy): domain Eukaryota; kingdom Metazoa; phylum Chordata; class Mammalia; order Artiodactyla; family Bovidae; genus Neotragus; species Neotragus moschatus. The sequence goes on along the minus strand of SJYA01002100.1, from coordinate 874,109 downwards.
GGTTGGGAAAGATTCCAGAGCCTTGGCAGAAGTGCCAGGATGGTCACAGGGGAAGGTGCCCAGCTCTCTGGATGGGGGCCTTGCTGGAGCTGGGTCTCCCACCACAGGGCAGAGGCAGGGAGTGGGGAGGGGACTGGCGCAGCATTCAGTAGCCACAGTGCCAGGAGCCCAGTGCAGCCTCAGGGTGGTGGGGGGCAGACTCTTAGTCTAGGACAGTCCACCTGGGCAGGCCTGGGACAAGGGCAGTCACCTTCCGCCCCAAGACAAACTTGACCAGTGTGGGGTTGGGGAGCTGGCACTCCCATCTAGCACCCCCACAACCTCATCTGGAGGTGGACACAGCCCCTGCCCCACTTCTCTTCCGACACCCAGGGCCTCCTGCCCACCAGCACCTCCTCCTCTGATTTCCCCAGAGTGTTTCTCTGCTTCAAGGCTGGGATCAGGATGCCTCTTCCTGGCAGTCTCCCTGAGCCTTCCCTACTCTGGGTTCCTGGGATTCCTGGGCTTCCCAGCTCGACACGATGTGTTGGTGACATCTGAGTCTGTGTCTTTTGCCTGGTGCTCCCAGGATCACTCTGAAGTTTGCTACTCCTGGATGTGACCCAATCGGAGGTGTGTGTCTCCAAGATGCTGAGTGACTGTGGGTAATCCACGCCTCCTGAGCCTTAGTTTCTTAGCCTGTGAAGTCTGATGATCACCACCAGGCCCATCCTGCAAGCTGCCAAGGGCCTGTGGAGTTGTATAGGTGAGAGCATCTCTAGATGTTCTAGGCATCCGGGTCAAGGAGCCGTGTGCCATCACCGAGCATCCTCTGGGATGCAGGTGCTACTTGTGCCTGGCACCCGTTGGGACAGGAGAGAGGAGGCTGCTCCCTGTCTGGTCTGTGGTTTCATCTGAGCCACCTGCACCTCAAGGGCCCTGCTCCTCCCTGCCCTGCTCTGTCTGTCCCAGAAGCCGCCCCCCACCCAGACCCTCATTGTTCTCAGAGTCTTTCCTCCTGAGATTCCGCTCCCAGCCCGGAGCTCTGGAGAAAGCACGCATTCCAAGGATTCCACAGCCCCCACCTCTGCTCTCAGCCTCCTTCAAAGAGGCCGCTGGAACTAGGGTCCTCTTCACAGAGGTGCCAGGCAGTGTGCCCCTCCCAGGCCCCTCAGGCTTTACTGCTTAACTGCTTCTGAAATTCTTCCAGGGGTGCTGAGGAAGGGCTTGTGCCATGGAGCGTGCAGCTAGGGAGAGCCGGCTGGGATGGTGGAGTTCAACCTAGATCCAAAGCCTGGGAGGCCCAGGTGAAGCCACTGTCCTCCTGGGACCTCAGTTTCCCTGAGGGTGACAGAGGTAAAGCTGGTCAGAGACACAGGGTTCTGTGGTCCTAGGCTTGGGTTCTGGACTCAGATGCTTCTAGGCCCTGGTCCTGCCTTTGACCTGCACCGGGCGTGAGAGCTCTGTATGCCTCAGTTTTCTCCTCCATCAAATGGGGATAGTCCCAGCACCTAGCTCACAGGGGACTGTGTGGTTTAGATGAGCGATATAGACGCCCCCCGCCCCCCGCCCAGCTCAGGGCCTGGCCACATGAGCACAAAGGGGAGCGGCCATCCCTAAGGGGCCTTCCAAACATGCCCCTCCCCTGTGCCACCTCCCATCGCTCTTCGCTCGCCGTCACAGGCTCTCATGCAGTCCTGCCCTGTGCCTGTTGTCACGTTGACATCCCATCTGTTCATCGAGCCCCAACCATGGACCTAGCACAGTACATATCACACAGCCGCCCAGGGGTGTGGAGCGAATGAGGGGGCTTAAATAAGGGAGAGAATAAGAAGAATCCATGGCAGCTTCTCAGGCTCTGGACTGAGCCTCTTTTATGCTCTCCGGCACTTCTCTTCCGAGTAATCTCATCTGCCACCCTCACCTGAACCAAAACCAGCCCCCTTGCTGGTCCCTCTGCCCCTGCAGGATGCTCAAATGTCCAGGTGGGCTTTTTATGACTCTTTTCCAAGACTCAGTGTTTCTTTGGGCAGGGCCAGGGCATGCGCATGGACCTGTCACTCCAGTGCCCATCTAGGCTTGGGCAGTGAAGATGCTCAGTCATGGAAATCCTCCAGTGATTGTGACCCTACCTAGGATGGCAGCCTCACTTTGGGCCCTCTCCCCAGGCTTTGCTCCCCGGCTATATCGACCTTGAACATGCGCTGCCTGCTCCTTCTGGTTCAGCCTCCACAAGTTCTTTCTGCCACCAGGACCACCCTTCCCTCACCCAAGACCATCCCTTCCCCAGAACATCCTTTCTGACCCTCAGACTGAGTTAGCTGCCTTCCGCCCTTCCTGCCGTCTTTCCCGGCAGAGTCATCTCCATCGTGGCCACTTGAGAGGTTAGATGATGGCCTCCCTCCAGGGTGTAAGTCGCACAGGGCAGAGAGCTGTGTGGCTTAGGTCACAGAATGAGCCTCACAATCCTTGACCCTCACTTAGGGCTGTTTCCAGAGCCCTTTTCCTTCTCCGAGGGGCTGGACAGGCCAGGGCCCTTCTGGTGGGTCTCACACGGAAAGTTGAATAGAGAAAGTACTGAACTCAGGCCAGCCCAGGGCCATACGGCCACTTTCCTGCCCCTCACCTGCTCCTAGTACCCCCTGAGGCCGAGACTTTCCACCCACACCATCCCACATCCTCCCATTCCCACCAAGACTAGACTCAGATGTTACCTCTCCCTGAGGCTGCTGCTGACCTTGGGGCAGGCTTGGTCATCCCAGCCTCAGGGCGCCCCTGCGTTATTCATTAGCTGTCTACCAGTCAGTCTCCCCTCTGCACACCAGGCCTGGAGTCCATTGAAAGCAAGATCTGAGCCTGCCTCCATCTCTGAGCTCCCCACTCCCAGACAGGGGGACCTCCGTTGCGTTTGGTGTTGACTGATGAGTGGACGGGGAAAGGAGGACAGATGAATGAAGTGACTGAAGGAACACACCCGTCTCCAGAAGGCCTCCAGCCAGCCAGTCCTCCCAGCCCCTTTGGCATCCCTGCTGGGGCCTCCCATGCCAGGCAGCAGTGGGCCTCACCCTGCCCTTGCTGGTCTTGATTTGCGGGATCCCTGAGGTGGTGAAAGGGGCCTGGGCCCCCTTCCCCTTCCTGCTTGGCCTTCAAGCACCTCTTGGAGGCTCTGAAGCTGAGAACTCCTTCAGAGGAGGCATCTCTCAACAGCATTAGGGAAGGGCCATGGTCAGCTTGGTCAGCCCATTTGTCAGCTCACTGGTCGACACCTGCCTGAGATGGGCTGGCCCTGGCCCCTCCCTGCCCTGTTTCCCTTGGAGCCATTTCCCAGAGCTGTCTGCTCCCCGTGATCAAAATCCACTCATTTCCTTCTAAAAATACAAACCACTTCCTGGCTTCACAGAGAACTGCCCTGGTGAATGGGCCATGGTCTCAGGATAGTCTGGACACCCCTCTACCACTCAGCTGGTCAAGGATATGTCCCCCGTCCCATCCCCCATCCCAGTTCATAAATATCCCCACAGACACACATGCTCAGCCCACCCACAGTCTCGACCCCAAGCCTCCCATCTGCCCAGCCCTGCACAGAGGACTGGGGCAGGTGCAGAGAGTTCTTTTATTCAATAGACTCCCACCAAGCGTCTTTTCCATGCCAGGGCCTGGACTGGGCACTGGGAGGACAGGAGGGCATGCCTTGGTCTTGCCTCAAGGTTTTGACCATCTGGATATGGAGACCTAGGTACGGAGAAAAGCCAGATCCTGTAAGCCCACCTCTGAGTTTGCATCCTGACTTGGCCATTCACAAGGCTGTGTGGCCAGGGGAAGCCCTGGAACCTCGTCCCTGAGGGCAGATGGCACAGGCTGTGCAAAGGACCGGAGGTGGTGAGCAGATGCCATGAGATGTTCCCAGAGGGGCTGTCTCCTGGGCAACCCTAGACTGTCCTTAGTTATAAGCCAGTTATAAGGCAACAGATACTCAGGGCGGAGGGAACAATTCACTCTGAAAGTGCTGAAGAGATTCTCAAGTGGGTGAGATTGCCCAGAGGTGGGAGCCTGGAGCCTGCCTCTCACTGCCTTCAGCAGGGCCTCCAGCCTAGGCTTCCCAGTGGACAGAAGGGGGCACTGAGGTCCAGAGAGGAGCAGGACCTTATCTCAGTGGAGTGTAGCTCGGAGCGGCCCTGAACCCAGGTTCACTGTGGGGTCCCCACACCCTAAATGAAGGGGAAGAGGATGTGAAAGAAGGGGTGTGGTCTGCAGAGGAATCAGTGGCAGGGGAGAGCACAAATGTCAAGTCGCGGCACTGATAAAGAGTCTGACAGCACCCGGACATCCCTCATGTCCTGCAGACCCCACCTGTCCAAAACCTCGGCACCCACCCTTATCCCAGCTCTCCCCGCATTCTCTTTCTCAGGGGGAGTGCTTCTACCCTGCTAAGCCGAGGCAGAGCTCGGCCATTCCTAGAATATCCCGCCTCTTCCTCCTCCCCACAGTGAGCCTGTGACAAGGCCTGGCAGCCCGGCCTCGTGAAAACCTTTCCGTGGTGAAGGTGTGAGCTCCTATAATCTCACGCACTTCTGAAGGAGCACGGGCTGACACAAGTGCTTTGGAAGATGGTGCCGCTGTTCAAGCTGAGTATATGCACTGCGGCTCCCGAGAACCAGCACTAGGAACCGCCCCGGTGATGTCATGGTGAATGTCGACCACCAGCTCTTTTTAAGAAGCCCCGATTCCTAGCGCTTGGCGATGCCTGTGGTGCAGATGCCCCCCAGGGTCCATAGTTTTTTTTTTTTTTTTTTTTAATTTTTAGTTTGTTTGCTTTACAATACTGTACTCATTTTGCCATACATTGACATAAATCAGCCATAAGTGTATCTGAGTTCCCAATCCAGACCTCCCCCCTTCCCCCTCCCTCCCCACACCATCCCTCTGGATCATCCCCGCCCATCAGTCCCAAGCCTTCTGCATCGAACCTAGACCGGCAATCCATTTCCCTTATGATATCATACATGTTACAATGCCATATTGAACTATGTACCCAGGCCACGGCACAGAATGCAGAGTTGGGAAGAGAGGCACGCCCCAGTGTGGCACTGCTAGATGCATCCCACACAAAGGACTATAATATTCACAGCAGCTCTGCTCCTAATAACGCCAGACTAGACTTAGCAGCAGCAGCAGATGCTGCCACGTGCCGACCACAGCAGAAACAGTGAGCAAGCTCTGGTCTGTTCGCACAGTGAAACATCATGCGGCCACGTGAGAGGACAAGCCGCTGAGGCTCCGAGCAGCCCCACGGGTGACCTTCACGTGTTCTGTGTTGAACAAGAGCAGCTGGACACAAGAGGGGACCCGCTGCCCTACGAAGCCCCAGCGCCAGCAAATAAGCCTGCAGTGATGGAGGGCAGGCTGTCCCTGTCAGCCTGGGCGAGGTCCTGCCTGGACGGAGCCCAGGGCGCTGTCCTCTCTCTGTTCCTGCTAAGCTGTTACCCAGGCGTGTCCACTTTTGCTAATTTACTGAGCCCTGTGTTTACAGTTTGTGTGCTTGCCTGTATCATGGGATACTTCAATAACGAGAGACAAACCAACACCCAACCTTCTTGACTGCCCCAGACCACCCATATGCTAGTTCTACCAAACTTCTTTTTCTTTGTTCTCAAAGCCTATCAGTGGACACAGCTTTTATCCACTTTCCCCCTTTTTTATACCGAGACATAACCGGCATACAACGGTAGTTTCAAGTGTACCACATGATGATACAATATTTGTATATATTGCAAAATTCTCACCACAGTAAGTCTAGTTAACATCCACACCACATACCAGTACAAAATTCTTCATCTTATGATAATGTGAACTTTTTATAGAATAAATGTATTTATTTTCGGCTGTGATGTGCCTTCATTGCTTCATGGTCTTTTCTCCAGTTGCGGTGAGCAGGGGCTACTCTCTAGCTGCCGTGTGCGGACTTTTCACTGTTGCAGAGTACCGGCTCTAGGGCGCCCAGGCTTCAGGAGCTGCAGCGTGTAGGCTCAGTAGTTGCGGCTCCCGGGCTCTAGAGCACAGGCTCCACAGTGATGCTCTATGTGGGATCTTCCCGGATCAGGCATCAAACCCACATCTCCTGTGTTGGCAGGTGAATTCTTTCCCACTCAGCCAGCAGAGAAGCCCTGTGATGAGAACTTTTATGATCTATTCTCTTAGCAACTTTCACATATACAATGTAGACATTGTATATATGACATTTTTAATGACAATGCCCCTAAGCTTCTTCACATTCATTCAAAAGCTAGTCCCTGAGGGCTAAGCATGTGCCAGGCCCTCTGCCCCACCACTCTCTAAAGGACTGTCATTTTGCACATTCCCTCTGTCGTAGAGACCTTCCCGTAGCTTTGCGTCCTGATGAACTCATCTTCAAATTTCAGGCCAGGCTTCCTCTCCCCACCCTCCCAGGGAATCCCCTGACCCCAGCTGTGTTGGGGGCCTCTCCTCAGGTCTCCTACAGCCCCTGAGCTTCCCTGTGTCCTAGCACTGAGCAACTTGTTTGACACTGTCATTGCCTATGTTCACACCTGTCTCCCCTGCAGACTGTGACCTCAACCTGGACACAGGCCAGGTCTGATTCATCTCAGGGTCCCCAACCCCAGCTTGGAGCCTCGAGTGGAGCCAGCATCAGGAAAGGTGTGTGGAGGGACTTCCCTGGCAGTCCAATGATTAGGGCTCGGCACTTCCACCGCAGGGTGCATGAGTTCGATACCTGGTGGGGAAGCTAAGATCCCACGTGCCACTTGACACTGCCAAAATAGCGTATGGAGTAAGTGGAGGAACGAGGCGATAAATGAGCCAAAGGAGCAGAGTCCTGGAGTTTTCCAGGAGATTCTGATTTCACAGTTTCTTTCCAGTTGTCCTGGTAAGAGCTCAGCTATTGGCAGACATACAGACCATGTGTCTCTACTGATGTTTCAGAAAGCACAGTCTGGGCAGAAAGCATCTCTGTGCAGGCGCAGGGCCTGGCAGGTGGGGTGGGGCACGCAGTGGGCTGTGAGGCCTGAGTTGGGGTTTGAGCTCTGACTCTGCTTCAGTGGGTCCTTGTTCCCTCTGCTCCCCAATTTTCGGTCCCCAACCTGTGATTGGAAACTGGAAAGTGTTTGAGGGCCCTTGCAGGCAGCCGTTTCGGCCCTGGCTGTGCCTTCTTCAAGTTGCCCTTGGGTTTCACGCTCTAGTGCCTATGGCTCTGGGAGGTGAGACCAACAGCAGCAGAGGCGGAACCCCCGGCGCATTAATGGGACTTGTGTTTACCCAGGCCGGGCCCATAAAATGCCTCGAGCGGAACTGTGCTTGGCTTCGAGTGATCTGGCATTGTCCGTTCCAGCTCTTGAACTTTGGAATGGACCACCTGGATAGGCATCTCATTTCCTAGACACCTTGGGAAACTCCAGAGAGAAGCCTGGCAAGGCCTTGGAGCAGAGGAGTGGACAAAGTTAGGTTTGTAAGACTTGGGGACCTGAGGGGTCAACTTGTCCAGCCCCCAGTCCCAGGTAAGGATCCCCTGAAGTCTGCATAATGGCCTGAGGGGAGAAGGACTTGAGCTTGTCCTGTATGCTACCTCTCAGCAGAACCCTGCACTGGTGCCCGGGAGGCGCAGCTCTCTGACATGTCACCTCTGCCCAGTCTGGCTTCTTTCCCTACATTGATTCTGCACTCCTGAGGGCAGGGATTTGAGTCTCTTCACCCTTCTGTTCCCAGCGTGGCCCTTCTAAGTTCCTCCCTTATGCCCTGCCCTGTGCTGAGCTCTTGGCGCCAAAGAAGCATCAGATTCAGTCTTTCCTTTGGGTCATTTATGTCTAGCAGGAAAAGTAGCTGGGTACCCAATGCACCAGACGGTAAGTCAGGAATCCATCCATCCATCCAACTAACCACCCACTGTCCATCCCTCCATCTACCCATCCATCCTTCCATCCATCTCTTGACAATAGTCCCATCAGGTTCTGGGAAGCAAAGCTATAAGTGAAAGCTTTGGGGTCACATAATTTCAAGTTCAGAACTGTCCTGTATTGCATGACCCTTGGCTTCTCTCTCCATCTCTCTCTGGGCCTCAGTTAAAAAACCTGCCTCGCTGGGTAGTTATGAGATTCCCTGAGACAAGACAGGCAAACTGATGGGAACAGTGCCTGGCACCAAGACAGACTCAGCTGGAAGGTAATGAGTCCTCTGGAAGATTCTCTCAAAATGTGTTCTCACAGCCACATATTTTTAAAAACTTTTGTAAAAAGTAAGTTATTTTGGCCACAAAGGTAGCACTTTTTCTCCCTGAATTCCCTCCATCTTCCTTTCCTATTGAATGGTGTTGAGTGGCTGAGGCACTTTGGAGATCTGGCTAAAGGGAAGTTAAGCTGAGGATAGATCTACAGCATTGGGGGATGAGTGATGTGTATGTATACCCTTTGCAGTCACCTATAGGTACAAATGTTGTTAGCTGTCCTGGAGTAGAAAGAGCTTCCAGCATGAAGACCCCTGCCGCCCACTGCGCCAACTCCTTTTAGCCTTGGAACTGTACCCATCCCCGGGAAGTATCAGTGGGAGAAAAACAAGTCTTGAAATGAATGCACCTGGAAGTTAGTCTGTGGAATATTCTTTCAAGCATCAGTTGTGCCAAACCGCAGGCAAAGAATTTGGGCCTTATCAAAAGAGAAACTCTCTTGTCAATAATGGCACTGATAACAAAGTCTGCATAATTAGAAATTATAAATACAGCTTTTCGTCTTGCTGGGACTCATGTGGAATAGAACTGATCCGAAGTTCTGTGTTTGTAGGGCACCATCTGTAGCTGTACACAAATGGTAAGTAGTTCTGTCTCAAGGGGCATATTGTATATATCCCAACCAACAGTAAACTAGTTTTAACTGATCAGACAAGAGGAAAGACTGAAATATTTTTCTACAGACGATATTATGAAAGTTATTATGAGGAGGCAAAGAAAGAGCAAGTAATCCAAAATTACATGGAAAAAAAGTGTTATGAAGGTATCCGTGACAATTTTTTTAAAGATTATACTTTTTTGAATTTTTTGGTGTTTGTGGTATGCATCCACTTCTTAAAATTTGTAATTAGTTGTGACCTCTTTTCTCATTCTGATTATTTACTTTTGTACTTGGTTTTATAGTTTTTTGTGTGTATTTTCCTCTCGAAGATTGCTCCCAGAATTGTGTAGTTTTCGGGTCCCTCAAAATTGGATCAGGCCCCACCTAGCACATAGTAAGTGCTCAGTAGTGCTGGAAACTTCTGAGCTGGTCCTTTTGCTCTAGCCAGGATGCCTGTCAAGGCCTTCCCCCTCCTCCCACCATAGAACCCAAAGCCCACCACCCACATTGCAATTACCGGCAGATACATGGCAGCAGACAGCAGGGCAGATGCGAGGTCAGCGCTGGCTCGGCCAGCCAGTGTCTCCATCACACATCTTTCCACCCCACCAAAAGGAAGGCTCCCGGGAAGAGATGTGTCTGACATCTTTGGGTCCCCAGTGCCCACCACGAGCCTGGTGTGGGTGAGGCCCGCAAACCCTCGAAGCGATTTGTCTTGGGCTCAGTGCCAGCCACAGCTGGCACTAGTTCCTTCACTTTCCATCCAATGGACCAAGAAGAGTACAGTTTGGTGGTGTTAAACTGAGACCTCAGGACCCTCAGAGAGGCCCGGGAGCAGCCAAGAAGGTGGAGGGAAGGCTGAGAGGTGGGGTTTCTGAGGCCCCCCTCCCCTCCCTCAACCCAGAGCACTTCCTCTTTGGTGGATGTATTCACTGGGGTTCTGCTTATGAGTTGCTCTGGAAATATGTTGTAATGCGAGAAACAGGATGGAAAAGCGGTGGTGTGTCCCTGCCTCCCGTGCCTCATAGGAGTCCAGCTGGGCAGAAGGGGTAGCAGACCTAGGCACTGCAACACTAGGCTGACAAGTATTTGCTGAACAAATGAACAAGTGAGTGAGTGAGTGAGGAGGGTCCCCTTGGGCAAGTGAGGACCAGTAGAAAGACAGCACAGGGAGGGAGAAGTTTGGACCAGTCACTCTGTGAAGGACTCCCAGTCAGGAACTGCTAGAGCCAGAGTTCTGGCTCCTGAAGATCTGGTGTCTCAGATTCTTTGCATGGAGCTTCTGGGGACCACAGCTGACCGTGTCAGGAAGAGGAAAGTGCCTGCAGACTGGACATCCAGCAGGCTGAAAGGTGACCCCTCTGAAGATCTGGAGGAGGCAGGGGCCTGCAGAGGACTTGAGGCCTCCATACCAGACAGTCTCCTGGTCTAAATGGCCCAGGGCAGCCTGCCACCAGCTCACCGTGTGGCTTCCTGTAAGTCTGGCCCCCTCAGTGCCCTCACCCGCTCTGTCTGCTCTCTGGGTTGTTCAAGGCAAAAAAAAAAAAATCCTATCCTCCCACACAGTTTGCAAACTAAAGACACAGTTACATTATTCCACTTATATACAGTGGGGGGAAAAAAACCAACACAACTCAAGTTTGGATGTATGTCTTAGATGCAAGAATTTCTTACTATAGTTGGAGGCGGAGGGCTGTGAGACGGCCCCCAGAACAGGCCGGTTCTCGTTCTCATCTTCTCCAGATCCACCTCATTCTTCAAGCCCCTTTGGCTCTCCAAACCTCAGTTTCATATTCCTTAAAATGAGGGTATAAAACTGTATTACAAAATCAAAACAAACCAAAAAAAAGAAAAAGGTCTTAAGAAAGGGATGGCTCTTACTTGACCCCAGGACTTTGATGGCAGATGTGAGGCCTAGAAGATGCCCATCCTGGGCCTGGCTCCCACGGATGCCCCTGTTGGCCCCCAGGTCTGGTGCCAGCATGGAGAGCAGGCCAGCGTGTGGAGCAGCCCAACCACGTGCTGCTTCTGAAGCTGCTCGCTCCTCTCACTTTGGCCCCAAGCCGGGAAGACATGGAAACTCTGAGGGCCTCAGACTCCATGTGTTTTATGAGCTCCAAGAACACGGCAGCCTCATAAAGTCACTTCAGATGGCTTACAAGCCCCGAGACCTACCGGAATCACCTGACCCAGGGAGCCCTGAGCTCACTGGGGAGTGATGGGGCCTCAAAACCCAAGGACGGGCCTCCAGGGCTGAGGGACTGGACCACCAAGGTGAATCCCCCGCCTGCCTCGCTGCTCCTGTGGCCTGACAGACTTGGGAATGCATCTCAGCCAGCCAGACCCAGCTGAGAAGGCACCGCGAGACTGCTCCCCTGTGCGCTGGGTGCGCTAAGCATGGACTCGTCCCCAAACCCAGGCTGAGCCTGTGTGGCTCCTGGAGAGCAGTGTCAGGAAGGGAGCCAGAGAGGGGGCTCTGCCTCCATCCTGCGGGGCCCTGGCCAAAGGCGCAGGCTTCACAGCCAGCCCCGGGTTTGATCCCGCTTCTGCCGTTAACCCTGTGGCCTTAAGCACAGCACCAGCAGGCCAGCTCCCCACTTTCTCATCTCTTCAGTGAGAGTAAGAGCAGCTGTTTCTACCTCACGTGGTTGTTTTGGGAGTCAAACAAGATAAATGTGCCCAACAGGTGCTATTATTTCATCCCAGCTTTGCCCTCCAGGCACAATGGTGTCAACCCCTGACTCAGTGGATGGGCACAATTTGTTCTCATCACAGCTGCTTCTCTCAGGGATTTACCCCACTCCACTTGACTCAGTCTTCTTGTTCCAGGATTGCCAAGATCTTCCAACAGAAATCTCGGCTCAAGTGTCCACTATCCACACCCAGTAGCCCCCCTCAAACTCTCCAACCCGATTTTCAGGGGGCCCTCCTCCACCCAGCCCATGTAGACCTATCATTGCCCTCTGGCTCCCCCAACCCGAAGGAGCCAATGTGCTTCACTCACACAGGTAATGTTATTACTACTACTAACAATAACTAGCACTTATGGAGTGCTCAGGCTTCCTTCCCAGGTGGCTCAGTGGTAAAGAATCTGCCTGCAATGCAGGAGACGTGGGTTTGATCGCTGAGTCAGGAAGATCCCCTGCAGAAGGAAATGGCAACCCACTCCAGCATTCTTGCCTTGGAAAATCCCGTGGACAGAGGAGCCTGGGGAACTACAGTCCATGGGGTCACAAAAGGGACACAACTGGGCACCTAAACAACAATGGAGTGCTCACTCACCGTGTATCGAATGCAACACATCACTGAGTTACACGAACAAACTCAATTAATCCTCACAACCGCCTTATGGGATAGGGACCCATATTATCCCACGTTTCAGATGAGGACACTGAGGCCGAGAGAGAAGTGACCCGCCCAAAGGCCACGCAACTGAAAGGCAGCAGAGCTGGGTTTCGAGCTTGTGAGGTCTGGCTCCGGAGCCCCAGGATTCCTGCTCTTGGCTCACACTGTATGTTCACTCACGAGACCTGAACGGGGACTGGAGGGCATGGAGAGCACGTGGAGGAGGGTGACGTCTGGCCTGGGCACCTGGGGCTGCCCCGCCACCTATGACCTATTCTCACCACACAGACATCAAAGTGAGGGTGCTGTTTCTGGGACATGTTCTCTGGACCACCTACCTGAACCAGAGCTTTTCACAGGAGCTTGTGGAAATGCAGAGTCCTTGCCCCAACTCCTGATCTGAATCAGAATTTTGGGGAGTTTAGCTTGAAAGCCAAAAAGAGAAGTGCTAGAGTAGAAAGTTCTGCCCAGAAGCTTAAGTCCATTCAAATCCTGATTCAAGGGCCCCTGGGCAAGCCATTGAGTTTCTCTGAATCTATTTTTTTCATCTATAATTAAGCAATGATGGTAAAATGGACTTCAGGATGGTGTAAGATTCCTTGGAATAACGGAAATGTAACTGGCATGTGGGACAGGCTACATTCTGTAGTGTGCAAAAGATTAAAAAAAAACTGAATTTTTACATCATTGTCGCTCAAACCTGCCCTAAGGTCTCTCCCTCTCCAGCCCTAACAAGGACCTAGGCTGGACCCCAGCATTCCTGTTCCAGGTTAGGTATAAAGTGACAGTCTCATTTTTAGGTGGAAATGGGTGCACTCAGTTTGACCTCAGAAGGTCACTCACACACAATATAAAGTTCCTTCTCCCCCTACTCAGGCCCATTTCCAGATTTAGCCACTGGGAGGGGGAAAGGCGCTTAGGGGCTTCTAGTTCCTCACTTCTCTCCACTCTGTCACTCACTGCTTTCAGAGTCAGGTCTGGATGGGGGACAGAGTAAAGAGGGGCGTGAAGGGGGCGTAAAGGGGGGGTAGACACAAAATAACAACAACCAGGCTTGCCTAAGGGGTGCTGGAATCTGACTTGGGGTTGTCGGGGGAGTCCCTTTGCAGGAGCAATGTCCCAGACCAGCTTTCTCTCTTTGGCTGTATTGTGGATTTTTCAATGACCCCCACTCCTTGCTAAGAAAAATGTGTTGACATAGGAGATGCCCCCCTTCCAGTTGATGTCCACTCTCCCTTCGATGCCAGTTAGACACCTTTGGATTGGGTCACCTGATCCTGGCAGACAGCAGACCCTTGACTGGTCCTTGCTATATGATTTGTGCCTCACTCCATTCCAGAGCGCCCACTTGGCCCACAGAAATCTTGTGTTCTTTGTCTGCAAAGCCTAGCAGGGAAGGGTAGGACCCTGCAGCCCGCTCTCCTCTCTCTCCAGTCTCAAGGCTTCAGATGCTGTTTCAGGAGAGAATCAGATATACAGCCCTCTGCCCCCAAACTCCAGGACCAACACGAGGAGGGGACAGTCCTTGCACATCAAGTCTGTCCTTCCAACTCCTCCTTGGACTGGAAGGGAGTGTCAGACACAGAACTGGTCTGAGGTCATTCTTTTGTCCTGTCCTGCACAGATGCTTTTAAATGTGGGGTACTGGGTATCAGTGGCATGCAATTTAAGGGCCTCAGCATCCAAGTCAAAAAAGGTGTCCATAAAGAATTCCAGGCCCTTCTCTTCCTAAAACAAGAGGAGTTAGGGATTCAAAAAAGGAAACAGAAAAGCAGAAGCAGGGCTACACAAAGCATCAGGCAGAGCAGAGCCTCCGTGGGCTCCCGGAGATGCACATAAAACCAGGGATTGGATGGATTCGGTTTTAATTAAAAAGCAATTGAGGCCCAGATATAAAGTATCATGATACTAATGGTTCAGGAAACCTGGAACCTTAAATCACAGCAATCTCTCCCCAGAGGGCAGGCCTGGGACCCCAGGATCAGATAGGGGGCTTGGCGTGTGCCAAGGCAGGAAATGCTGAAGGTGAATGCAGATTCCTCCCTGCTAAAGCATTCAGATAAACAGCGGGTGAGAGCTCAGAGCCCTCTGGGTCCAGCTTGGCACTCTCATTTCACAGATGGGGAAACTGAGGTTCAGAGGTGGGGTGGGTCGTGGTCCAGGTCACACAGAAAGCAGAAACAAAGCCAGAACCAGAACCTGAGCCGGAGGCCATATCCCGGTATCAGCATTGTGATCACACCCCAGGATGGATGCTTTCCCATGGTCCTTTATCAAGGTCCTCCAGTGGGGTCTGGGAATCTGCCAGGGTCATGGAGCTGAATGAGTTTTTGAGTTTCTGCATGGCTCTTGGATGGTGGTGGTGAACAGGGTTAACCCGGAAGCCTCGCAAACAGGATGAGCCACCTGTCTCCCTAGGTCAGGGGCCACCTGCACTTACATCATCCACCGTGGTCCTCACCACTGGCGGAATCGCCTTCCATCAGCGACTCACCAAGTGACTCTAGGAAACCTTGACAGCCTCTCCCTATCCAGCCTTGGTTTTACCATCTGTATGATGAGAAGGCTGGACTGGACCCTCTGTAGAGGCCCCTCAGTGCTGACAGCCTGTGAGTCTATGAGTCTATTAGCCTGCCATTCCATCCCCCAAAGAGGGGTATTGTGAAGACAGCGACCAGCAGGGTGGAGTGATGATGAATGAGGAGACAGGAAGCATTTTGAGCTCCCAGGGAAAGACTGCAATACAGCCCCCAGCTGCAGGGATCCTTTTGTGCCCCCCTAAATTCTCTGGATTTCCCTTCTCGGGGCTGGCCTGAGCCCAAAGTCAGACACTTCATTCATTCATCCCACAAGGATTTATCACTTCCTGGAATGCTCTGTGCTTCTACAAATCTTGAGAATGTCTGAGAGCATCTAGCCGAAGTGGGTGGGTCTCCCTGCTGCAGCTGAGGAAAAGGCAAGTGGCCAGCCGTTGACTTCTTTGGCCATATCAATAGAGATTGTGTCCGAATCCAAGGAGGTGATTTTCTCAATCTAATCCACACTGATGCGATTCCTAGAGAGCAGTGATCAGTGTGGAACTGTGTGACCAGAGGAGGTGACTAGGGAGGTGAGAACTCTGGAAGCTGGAGAAGAGCAGACTCAAGGGACAGAGATGCCAGTTCCAAACCTCCACAAGGATGCTGGGATAGGTGGCCCTGTGTGTTTGGTGGAATAACAGACCCGAGAACTAGAAGACAGCAGAGATGTCTGGTTCAAGCTCTCTTCCCATAGCCTCCTTGACTGATCAACCCCTACCTGGCATCTGCTCCCATAGTAAGAAGACTTTGGCAAGTAGAAAGCTCTGTTACTGGTGGTGTCCCCACTGGGTACCTCTGCGCCGACCTCTGCTAGAACCCAGGTGGAGTGTTTACCGACCTTTTATTTAATTCTCACAGCTCCCAGATATTAGAATTATATCCCATTCTCTACAAACTCTGAGGTTCAGACAACCCAGCAACTCTCAGAGTCCTGCAGCTACCAAGACCCGTGTTAGGGTTTGGCCTCAGGTCTCTTTGGTTCCAGAGCCATTTACATCAGGAAGCAGTCACCACTTTCTCGATTTAGCAACATAGAACTTTGCACTCCTGTTCAAACCCAAGATGCCCTTTCACAAGTCACTGCCTTGCCTAGAGCTTCTTCTGCCAGGAATGCCTTCCCTCCACACTGGTTTGAAGACTTCTTTTCTCAGGGTTATGTCTTTCTTTGTCTCTATTTTACACACAGCATCGTCATCTTCAGCTAGTATGTTTTCTGACATAAAGTAGGTACACACTCCATGTTTATCTAATCAATATATAAATGCATCAGCAATTCCATCCTCAACAAAACGCTCCCTGACTGTGAAAACTCTTTCCTGTCTTTTATCTCCAGCTGAGTGACCTGGTTTTGGGGCTCCCCCAGTGTACTTCCCTGTCCCCACCCTCCCACACATACCCCAACAGGCCCCCAGTAACTCTCTAGACCCCAGCACTGGCAGAAGAAGGGGCTCAGAAAGGAATGTGAATTGCAGTGGAACATGAGACCCTTTATCTAACCTCTGATTGCTACAGAAAAAGAAACTGAAGCCCAGAGAAGGCAGTCCTGATCAGAGAAATGTCAAGAGGAGGCCTGTGGCAGCACAGGGCCAGAGCTGGCCCCAGGCTTCCCGCAAGTCAGCCTTTTCCGCAGCTCAGCTAGCAAGGCCTGCCTCTGGGGCCCTGGAGGGGTGAGCCGGGGGTCAGGGGGGTTACAAAGGCTCCTGCCTCCTCACGGATGCCTTTCGTTTTCCCAGCCAAGAGCCTGCTCCCGCTGGCTGGAGGAAAGGACCCCAGTGGGCTCTGAGTGTGGGGCTGAGATTCAAAGGCTGCCTGTAGCAAGCGCTGGCCCTCCACTTCTGCCATAAATTTATAACCCCGAAAAGGTCCAGTGTTTTTGGACGGAGGTGGGGAGGGTGAGTTTTTCCATGGTTGGCCCCATGGCCCTACAGAGTCAACGGCTTGTTGGAAAGTCTGATGGAGATAAAGTATACTTTCCACACCGGGCTGGGGGGTGGGGGAGGCAGGGACTGCCCAAAGGGACCCCACGTGTAGGAATCTTAAGGCAAGTTTATCGCTGAGCCCCGCTCTGACCAGGCCATTTCATGTCTTGCAAGGACTCCCACATTTCTTAGGTGATGTTCATGCTTCCTTATCTGGATTCAAAAAGCAGAGGGTCAAATTGGGGGAGAAGGGGAAGTTGACTCCATACCCCTAGACTCTTCAGGGGTCTCTCTGGGGCTCAGAGCCATGCAGGCCTGCCTGAAGTTCCCAGCCCTGTAGAGGGCAGCCAGGACCCCAAAGTGGAATACCCCTGGCAGAAGTGGCAGCAGGGACCCAGCACACTGAGCATTTGATAAAGATCTGTAGCAAGAGCCCCGCCTGCCCAGAGGAAGGCAGCAAGGAGGCCCAGTTCCTGGGAAACCCCTCGCGCTGCCTGGAGGCTGGGGCTGAGCCCCGGGGCCCACCTCTGCCACCCCTCACCACATAGCAACAGCACCAGCCTCTACTCTCTGCAGCCAGACCTACACCAGAAACTGCTGGAATCCCCGAGCAGTTTCCCCAGGTACAGGGCACCGAGTGGCACACTCTTCAGAATAGGAAACCAAAAGGGGAAGGAAGTTACTGGTCTCAGGTCAGTGGCTGAGCTGAGTCATGAACGAGGCACCTGGTTCTTCACCCAGTGTGGCCTGTGCAGCTGAATGATCACCCGGGCCTGGGCTGGGGCCTTGACAGGGTCACATTATTAGCGCTGTGGGCGACACTCGACACAATAGAAACTTCTTTGGCACTGCCTCGGCACCAGGTTCTGTCCTGGCCCTGCGGGCATAGGAAGGTGGGCGAGGTCAGATCTGCCCCGTGCCCCATTTTCTGGAGAGACAGGGCATTTTACTTGGGGTGTTAAGGGTAGGGATGGGGCAAGGATCAGGTGCTCTCTAGGGAAAGTAGGGGAGAAGGACAGCCTGACCAGGAAACCACAAGGGCAAAGGCCCAGGGAGGTGGGAACAGGGGTGCAGGCAAAGCTTACCAGTCAGAGAACTACAGGCAGATACAGAGCACCTCCAGTGTCTGGTGGGAGTAGGTGGGACAGAAGGAGGAGGGCAGGACAGGGGCTGGATCGAGGGAGGGCTCTAGGAGCCTGTTAAGGAAACGAGCTTCACCCTCAGCGCAGAGGGGTTCAAATACATCCTTCACACAGCAAGCTGCAGGCAGAGCCCAGACAGCCGCCCAGATACCCAGCTTTCTCTTGCACCCCCCAACTCACCACAAAGAGCCACATGTCCCCTTGCCTGGGATGGTGAGGGACAGAGGCTTGGCCGTGGGTGAGGACCTCCCTAAGTGACCCCTTCAAGCCCCCCACCCACCCAGACCTTGGGAATCGGGCCTTAGCCAGATCTGCCAGTCCTTACCGTCCCTAACCAGGAATTTGCTTCCTAAAGTCTTTGTGTAATGAGGGTAATTTTCTCCCAACTTGCACATCTGGCTGGAAACAAAACAACAATCCTGGCCTCTCCCTCTGCAGCTCTGCTTTCCCACTAAGGAAGGAGCAAGCCCCCACACCCAGCTCCCAGGGGTCAAGGTGTGGTGGGTCAGGCCTGCCCCACCACCGAGGGAGGGGCCCGAAGCATAGAGGCCATATAAATTAATTTAATTGGGCCCTATTATCACTTTGCTCCGAGCCTGCAAGTCTAATCTAGCGTTGAAGTAATTCATTGAGTGTGAATGTTCTGGAGCCAAGACTTCCCTCTGCTCTCGGAACAGAACTCTCCATGCTTGGCCTGGGCCCCAGGCTGCTGCAGCCTGGCTCAGCAGAGGGGCTGTGTGAGGAGCAGGGC
Organism: Neotragus moschatus; assembly: GCA_006410615.1. Taxonomy (NCBI): domain Eukaryota; kingdom Metazoa; phylum Chordata; class Mammalia; order Artiodactyla; family Bovidae; genus Neotragus; species Neotragus moschatus. The sequence goes on along the minus strand of SJYA01002100.1, from coordinate 855,539 downwards.
GGGCAGGGGAGGCCTTAAAATAGTTCTTTGCTTTGGCTGCTTCCCCTGACTTTCCCAGAATGAGGCCCCGGTCCACACCTCCAATACACACACGCTCAGCCACAAAGGCACACGCCTGGTGACACTTGGGCCCTCACAGAACCCAAAGTTGGCTGAAGAGTTCCCCGGAGACCTCGGTAAACCCCAAAGAACAAGAGGTTGGATAACCTCTTGCCCTTCTGTGCCTCAGTTTCCCATCCTGCCAAGTTTCCTGAATTCTCACTTTAGCAGCTGTGTGACCTTAGGGAAGTTATGGAATCCCTCTGAACTGAGCTTCTTCATCTGTGAGATCCAATGTTTATCCCATGGGGTCACTAGGGTGATGAAGTGGATACGTCTGTAAAATGATTAGAGCCCTGCCTGGCATGCTTAGTGCTCCACAGATGCTCTCCCATCTGTGAGACTCGGGTGGGATGGGGGCAGAGAGCCCCTCATGCCACTGTAATCGGGGAGGCCGAGGTACACTTGTAGTCATAACTTCAGAAAAGTAGGAGGAAGCTGTACGGAGTGGTTCCCACGGAAGTTCTGTCCCAGGAGCAGGGCACCTGAGAGCTGAGAGAATGTGAGTTTTGCAGCGTGGTATTGTTATGCTTAGATTTGCATACTTTATGGTGCAATTATTCATACCCTGATGCCAAGCTCATTAAGCAATCAGGCACCATGAACAGAACCTGCCTGGGTTGGGCCCCAGTCTGAAGGAGAGACATGGCCTGGGGGCCCTGGTCTGTGGGAAGAAGCAGCATGCCCACATGTGAGTGCAAGTGTGCATACCACACACCCACAGGGGACCCAGGCCCTGCCAAGGACTCTCTTGTGAAGAGGCAAGGGGCACAGGCCCTAAAAGGGGTGGGATGTCCTTGTCTGCCTGCTCCTTCCCTTGCTCACCTTGAAATACCAACCAACCTGGGGCACAGGACTCCCTCCACAGCCATCCCCCTACCTCAGCCCCTGTGCACCAAGCCCTCAGCCTGCGCTAACCCCTGAGCCACACAGTGTCCACAAAGGCAGAGTCTATGTATTAGCACCATTCCTAGTATTAATACTGATTTACAGATGGCAAGAGTGAATGTCGACATTCTAGGAATCGGCGAACTAAAATGGACTGGAATGGGTGAATTTANCACCTCATGCAAAGAGTTGACTCACTGGAAAAGACTCTGATGCTGGGAGGGATTGGGGGCAGGAGGAGAAGGGGATGACAGAGGATGAGATAGCTGGATGGCATTACTGACTCGATGGGCATGAGTCTGAGTGAACTCCGGGAGTTGGTGATGGACAGGGAGGCCTGGCTGCAGCGATTCATGGGGTCGCAGAGAATCAGACACGACTGAGCGACTGAACTGACAGATAGGAAAAGTGAGGGATGGCAGGTCCAGCCAAAATCTCTCCTTAATAAAAATAAAGTCAAACCAGAGGTTCTTTCCCACTGATATTTGCTCCCTAATTTGGGGATTATATGAGATGGGAGTTATGGTTTGGGTCAGTAATTAGGAAAAGTCGAGAGAACTTTAGGAGATCTGGGTAAGGCCCCGCATGTCTTTGGACCTCAGTCTCCCCATCAGAGCAATGGGAGTGATCAGCTCTCTCCCACTGGGCCCCCGTTTGGATTGGGTGAGAGCACTGACTATAAGCCTTCAGCTGGGGCAGGCCCACGTCAAGCGCATACAAGGTAAAGCAGATGTGAACACAGGCCTAGAGCTGCCGAGTGAGGGCCACAGTCAAATTGCTGTGGCGAGTCCTATTTATTTATTTATTTTTACTGCACCGGGTCTCCAGTGCTGTCCGTGGGCTTACTCTAGCTGTAGAGAGCGAGGACTGCTCTGTGTTGCAGTGCGTGGGCTTCTCATTGTGTTGGCATCTCTTGTGGAGCACAGGCTCTAGGTGCTCAGGCTCAGTGGTTGTGGCACACAGGTTTAGTCGCTCCGCAGCTCGTGGCATCTTCCCAGACTAGGGATCAAATCCATGTCCCCTGCATCAGCAGGTGGATTTTTATCCACCACACCACCAGGGAAATCCCAAGAATAGCCTTCTTGATAGTAAATCCTTGACCCCTACATCTAGCCTCAGCTGGAAAATCTCTACAAGGGGTTGGAAAGTAGGAAATCAGGCCCCCAGCCTCCTTACCCAGGATCGAGCTTCTCTTGTTCTGTGGCTAATGACTCTGTTGTCAGGGGAGAGCGTCTACTCCCACTTATTCTCTTCCTTCTTTCCAGGGCTCAGCAGAAGCAGAAGGAAGATTCAGAAAATATTCATCTAGGGCTCTGTGGCTGAGGCAGCCTGAACCTGTCCCACTTCAACTCACCTCCAGGCATGGACTCAAGAGGAACTGGCCAGGCCTGCGCTTGGAGGGGCTTCTGTTCCACTCTCCTGGGAGGCTGCCAGAGCTTCAGGAAAGTGTGGTGGCTCCCTCTCTGACTCTCCATTTTGAATTCTCTTCTTCTCATCTGTGTTCTTTCTGTCCACCATTTATTAATTGGATACCACCGTGCAAGTCACTGCAGCTCCCCAAGCCTCAGTTTCTTCATCTTTCAAATGGGATAATAAACTCCACATCTTCACAGAGTTGTGAGAACTGCCTGCAGTGTATACAGAGCACAGGTAAAGCACTTACAAATACTTCCAGATGGCTGGGGAGTTGGGCGTTTTGTTTTGCTTTGTTGTTTATCCTGTCTAACCCATGATCCTGGGAATGGCAGGGCCCAGCTCTGCCTCACCTGTCTTTCCACTAAAACCCATGACTTACATCACCTGCTGGCTCTCTGCCGGTACCCAAGCTGTGCCTCTGAAGGGCGCTGGGGGACCAGGGATAGAACCAAGGGTCAAGTGAGGACACTCCTGAGGCTGTGAAACATCAGCAGGAGGTGTGAGATCATCCCCTCCCTCTTGGGTCCCCCAGAAGTGGCTTCTGCAGTGTCCCTCTAAGCCCCAAGTGAGGTCACCTGGCAGAGGGATCAGCCATTCATGGCCCCTGCACTGGATCACTGAATTATGTGGCATCCCCTCAGACCCGCTGGTACTCTGCTGCCCCCATGGCTCCCCAAGGGTACAGCTGGTGCCAAGGGCAGGAAGAAAGGCTGGGGGCAGATGAATGAGCTGAGACTGAGAAGCCATGCCATCACAGAGCAATCACAAAAGCAAATCTTAGAACCTCTGCAAGTGTCAGTTTCCCCATGCGTTATGCATGGGTGACATGTAACTCCCATGTACTGTGCTGGGCCGGCCAGGACCTTCTTATGAAATGAAGTGCTGGGAACAAACGCTGTGTCAGCCCTTCCCGAGGACTGGATGGCTCTGCTGATAAGGATCGCTCCCCCTTCTAGGGGACGCCTTTGTCAAGGATGGACCAACTTGCAGGAGGGAGGGCCCAGCTCCCCACCACTACTGGGCCAAGTCTGAGGCAGTCCCAGCTCCAGAGCTCCCCATGGGCCTGGCCGAGGCCACCTTCTCTCTCTGCCCAACCCTGCTTCCTCCTTCCCATCCATAGCGGGTGGTTCCAAGAGCACACGTAATAAACACCTTGTGAGCCTGTCTCCATCTCAGAGAACGCTTCTCACGGAAGCCACCCCATGACAGATGCTGCTGAGACATGATAAATGCCTGTCCCAGTGTGCCATTATTTACAGGGCCTTCTTTGTCTAATTAAGCCTCTCACTGGACTCTAAGCTCCAAAAGGGCAAGGACCATGCTTACTCTTGTGTATTTCTAAGCCTCGTATGTAGAAGGTGCTTAATGAAGATGGGTGGAGAAGGAGGACTTCCCAGGTGGCTCAGTGGTTAAAGAAGCCACCCGCAGTGCAGGAAATACAGGAGGCTCGGGCTCGATCCCTGGGTTGAGAAGACCCCCTGAAGGAGGGCGTGACAGCCCCTCTAGGTATTCTTGCCTGGAGAATGTCCATGGACAGAGGCGCCTGGCGGACTACAGTCCATAGAGTCACAGAGTCAGACACGAATGAAGTGACTGAGCACCAGATAGAAGGGAGGTAAGAAACGGAGAAGTAAAATGATCTTGACAGGGGAAGGGAGGAGGGAGTTGGAGAGGATACATGGAAACTAACTGGATTCAAAAGGGCAGGTAAGACGGCTTCAGGAAAGCGATGTTTAAACTGGGAGAGCTGATGGAGGGTGGAAGGTGGCCAGCAGTGGATGCCCGGAGGGGTGGATTGAGGGAGCAGAAAGACATATTCTTCCAGACAAAGACGACAGCCCAAGCAAAGACCAAGGCAAGAGTTTGGGGAGTTGAAAGAAAACTGGGCATAGGTGACTGAGGGGCACAAGACGAGCCTGGAAAGGTGGGCACAGCTGGACACAGATCCAAAGAACATGGCTTTAGTCTACAGGCACTGGGAACCTGGAAGAGTTTTCAGCAGAGAGAGACAGGGTCAGGTGTGCACTGCGGAAAGATATCCCACTGCCGCATGGAAGATGGGAGAGAGAGACCAGTCAGGTAACTGGACCTGGGTGATGAGGGTTCAAAGAGGGTAGTGCTGGTGGAGACAGAGAAAACTGGAAAAAGCAGAAACATATCTGAAGGTGATATCTTCAGAAAAACTATGACAAACTTAGTGTATTAAAAAGCAGAGGCATTACTTTGTCAACAGACATCTGTCTAGTCAAAGCTATGGCTTTTCCAGTAGTCATGTATGANGTGCTGGTGGAGACAGAGAAAACTGGAAAAAGCAGAAACATATCTGAAGGTGATATCTTCAGAAAAACTATGACAAACTTAGTGTATTAAAAAGCAGAGGCATTACTTTGTCAACAGACATCTGTCTAGTCAAAGCTATGGCTTTTCCAGTAGTCATGTATGAATGTGAGAGTTGGACCATAAAGAAGGCTGAGCACCGAAGAACTGATGCTTTTGAACTGTGGTGTTGGAGAAGACTCTTAAGAGTCCCTTGGTCAGCAAGGCAATCAAACCAGTCAATCCTAAAGGAAATTGACCATGAACATTCATTGGAAGGACTGATGTTGAAGCTGAAACTCCAATACTTTGGTCACCTGATGCGAAGAACTGACTCATTAGAAAAGACCCTGATGCTGGGAAAAATTGAAGGCAGGAGGAGAAGGGGATGACAGAGGGCAAGATGGTTGGATGGCATCATTGACTCAATGGATGTGAGTTTGAGCAAGCTCCAGGAGATAGTAAGGACAGGGAAGCCTGCGTGCTGTAGTCCATGGGGTTCCAAAGAGTCAGACACGACTAAGTGACTGAACAACAACAACAATCCTGAGTTTACTGCTTGCTTGTTTTGGTGTCAGAGGCAAGTGGAAGAGAGAGAAGAGTCTGGAAAGATGCTGACATTTTAGGGGCCATTTACTGACCTGGGAAAACTGGAAGAGAAAAATGTGGAGCTAATGATGCTTAAGTGTTCAGATTTGAGGAGCCTGGGGGCACCCAAGGAGTGAAGTTCAGGCAACTGTGAGATATAAGAACCCATTGTTCAGTCGCTAAGTTATGTCTGATGCTTTGCGACCCCATGGACTGCAGCACACAAGGCTTTCCTGTCTTCCACTATCTCCCAGAGTTGGCTCAAGTTCCTATCCATTGAGTCGGTGATGCTGTCCAACCATCCCATTCTCTGCTGCCCTCTTTTTCTTTTACTTTCAATCTTTCCCAGCATCAGAGTCTTTTCCAACAAGTTGGCTCTTCACATCAGGTGAGAGAATAAGAATCCATACTTGAGAATAAAGTCCAGGCTAGTGACTGAGATATGGGGACAGCTGGGAGATGGACTGTGGATCTTTGTGGGCAGGGACCCAGTGGGGGTCTACTTTGCTGTCATAGTATAGCCTAGGCTTGGGACAGCGACCTTGCTGGGTAAATATTTGATGGGTGGATGGATGGACTAATGGATATCTGTGTTCCGCCTTGGAGAACTTTAAGATCTCTCAGGCTGTGATGCCTACCACCCAGCCCAGGCCTGAAAAGCGACCAGGACACAGGATGCTACTGTACTCACCACTCTCTATGTGAGGCTGAGAGAGAGAGAGGAGAACGGGGAGGAACAGGACATAGTCAGGGTCCTGTTTGTACAGACATGTTGCTGAGCTCCAGAGAGAGACAGAGCCAGGCCTGGTTCCTGGTCTAGAGGTTTTTTTCCCACAAACAGCCTCTCCATCCTTACAAGCACCTTCAGGAATACTGGGCAATAGTTATCCTCTTGAAATAGTTAGAAATGAGGCCCAGAGGAAGTCATCCTCTTGCCCTAATTCACACCTTCAGGCAGAACTGGAGGTTCAAGTTAACCAGTTTGGAGTTCAAGTTAACCAGTTTGGAGTTTCAAGTTAACCAGTTTGGAGTTTCAAGTTAACCAGTTTGGAGTTTCAAGTTAACCAGTTTGGAGTTTCAAGTTAACCAGTTTGGAGTTCAAGTTAACCAGTTCGGACTTGATTTCAGATTCGCAGCTGGGTCTCTGATCACTCAGTGCTAACAGGCCACCTGACCCCTTCCTCGGCAGGTCCCAGGTTCCTCACTGAGAGGCTGGCCCCCAGGCTGTGAGGAGGGACGCAGGCTTAGTGACATGCAGAGCACTGCAGAACCATCCACCCTGGGAGTGGATTCCAAGACCTGCCCCCAGCAAAGCCTTGGCAGATGTCAGTGGGTCCGCTGGCCAAACAGGCTGGCTCAAAGCAGAAAGATCAGAGCTGAGATGGAGCAATTCTGAGATGAGACTATGTGAAGCAGCGTGGGGTTAAAGCAACTTGCTAGGCCCTTCTCACACCCTGGCCTTGTGGGGCTCAGGGCTGAAGGGACAAGAACAGGGCAGGGGCTGGGGGGCAGCGTCATGCTGGGCATGTGCCTCACTCCGTTTCTGAGGGGCTGCTGGAGGATCCCATCACCCCAGTGGACAGATGGGAGACTTAAAGCCAGAGTGGAACAGGGCTCTACCCAACATCTTCAGGTGCCTCTTGGTAGAACCGAGGTCCAAAATGTGCCAACTGGGTATATTTGACCTTTCTGAGTCTTTCATACATTTAGTTGTTCACTCATTCATTTATTCACCCAGCCAACAACCTTCCTTCTTGGCTGTGTCATGGGAGCTGCAGACTCAGGGAGGAATCAGACAAGCCCTGCCCTCAGGGAACTCCTGGTCTGATGGGCAAACAACCGCATTGCTCGTCAATGACAACATGGAATTGTTGTGACAACAGTTCACAAGGCTGGAGAGCTGGGAGTGAAGCGCAGTCCAGGCTAGGGTACAAAGTGGCTTCCTGGAGCAAGTGGAGACTATGGGAGAAGAGGGGCCCCCAGGGGCGCGTTCTCAGCAGAGCAGGGAGCCCAGAGATAGGAGAGCCACGTGGGAGAACGAGACATAGGAGCCCAGAGGGGACACCCCACTGCTAATTCAGTGCCCACCCAACCCTGCTTCTCTCCCCCTCCTCAGACTGGCATTGCTTATCCCTCAATGAGGGGGAAGTGGAGAGGAAATGACACTCCAGCCAGTTGCCAGGGACAAATGTGGCTCTGCGCTCAGGGCCCCAAGGGGCAGCTCCTTCCCTGGGCTGGGACTGAACACTGATAAGGGCAGGTGCCCTCATCCAGCCGCCTGTCCTTGAGACTTAGTTCATTCACTCACTCCTTCCCACAACAAACACTTCTTAGGCCCATACTACGTGGTCCATGGATTCACAAAAGTCATATCAGACTCTCTGCGACCCCATGGACTATAGCCCACCAGGCCCCTCTGTCCATGGAATCCTCCAGGCAAGAATTCTGGAGTGGGTAGCCATTCCTTTCACCAGGGCATCTTCCCAACCCAGGGGTCGAACCTGGGTCTCCTGCACTACAGGCAGATTCTTTACCTTCTAAGCCACCAGGGAATGGTTATTCTCACCAGTCACAATCATTTTAAGAAGGAGCAATCATGATCTTTCCCTATACATGAAAGGGGACAGCTTTTTTTTTTTTTTTTTTTTAAAAAGGTATTTATTTGGCTGTGCTAGGTTCCTGCTGCGGCATGCGGAATCCATTAGTTGTGACTCCCCAGTTGTAGCATACAGGATCCAATTTTCCGACCAGGTATGGAACTTGGGGGCCCCGCATTGGGAGCGTAGAGTCTCAGCCACTGGACCACCAGGGAAGTCCTGGGACAGCTTCTGAATCTATAAAAGATTTAGAAAGACTCACATTCAAGTCCTGGTTTCCCCATTGAATGACTTGGAAATTGGGGTCTCAGCTGGCCATCGGAGTAAGAACACCCACACCACTCAGAGTGACTGTGAGGACTGCCCAGAGAAGGCAGGCACACCAAGCACCAGCGGGAGCTCAGAAGAGGCTTGTCCCCTCTCCCCCTCACCGTCAGGGCGAGCACCCTTCCCCAGGAAGGGAGAGGACGCTTCAAGGATGAGGCAGGGCCTGGGGAAGAGCCAGGGGGCCGAGGGCAGAGGCTCTGGAGCATGCTGAGACTCGTCTGATCGCCCCGCTTGGGGAAGGGAGACGCTTTTCCCCGTGAGTCCCCCAAGGCGAGCTGGCAGCACCATCCCAGGGGCTGATCTGACTTTTCCCACCAGGAAACCAGCAGGGATTCTCCACCAGAAACGCTGTCATCTAGAATCAGATGGCTGCAAGAGGTGCCCTAGCCTGAGGCTGATGATCCACGGGAAGAGCTGCCTGCTAGAAGTGGCTGGGCCCCTTGGCTAAGTCCAGGAGAAGACCTGACTAGGACCCCACGGGAGGCCCCGGAAGCAGGCCTCCCCAAGAGATGATGACCTCACCAAGCCGAGTGATGCCATTGGGTGGGCACGCATCAGGCTGAGCTGGACGTCACCACTAGGCAGACACCCCCCTCCTCACCAGCAACTCCACACAACGCCCTGCCCCGACACATCCCCAAGCAGCCTGGATGCAGCTAGTGTGGGCAGGGGTAGACCCAAGGAAGGTCTCCAGCACTGCTCAGAGTGGATTTAGGCCAGCAAAGCACTCTGGACACTACCTCCTAGAGGGTGAGGTAAGTCCAGCTATAGGGGCAGCCCTAAGTGACCCTAGAATGTTCCCCCCAAAGAATCTGAGCACAAGTCTTAGAAGAACAGGAAGGAATGTGCTTAGAGTCATCACCAAGTCATCCTGGGAGTCAGAAGACCTGGGTCCTGGGCCTGGCATGTTGTAGGACTGGGCAGGCACAGTCCCGCTCTGTGCCTCAGTTTCTCCTTCAGACAACACAGGGCCCAGGTTTCGACACCAAGAGCCCTTCCATCTCTGACTTGCGCATGGCTTCAAAACTGGGCACCAGACACAGTGGTCCCAAGGTGGACTACAAGCTAGAATTTTCCTCACTGGCGCCTAGACCAGGCCAAGGTCACACAGCAAGTCATCAATGTACTGTGACCCACAAGTGCAAAACACTCTGTGGGCCCCTCCTTCCACCCATCCCCAGCCCTGGGATTCTCTGCAGCAAATACTTGCAGCTCGTTACCACGTCCTGCTCCTACCGACCGGGTTCCTGTGGGCAGCCTGACCTCTGGCTTTTCCCGGCATCCGGCCCACTCACCACAGGGCTCCTTGGAAAGTCATGGTGTTTGGGCCTGGTCTGATCTTAGACCATGAGCCACCCACCTGCCCAACAGGGCCTACCCCTCCCCAGATCACCGGGTCAGCCTCTTCAAGGGCCTCAGCTGCTGCTCGCTGTCTGACAGCCGCCATGTGACCATCTGGTACTCAGGCCCCAGGGCCTTGCCTGACTCAGAACAACTGAGGGCCTCCCAAGCCCCAAGACAGGGAGGGAGCTCACTTTTGAGGACCATCTGCCCCAGGTACCCCTGACGGCCCCACACGGGCCTTACTCAGACCCTTGGGTACTTGTGGCTCCTGCTACCCTTCAGCTGAGACCTTGCCCTCCCTGCCCAGAGCCAGCCGAGCTCCATTCCACTCACTCACTTACCTTCTGCACTTCTGTTTCCTGTTCTGCAAAACCAAGGTAATAACTGCAGCCTCTTACCTGCTCAGGCTTTGTTGGGATCAGAGAGGCTGTGAGTGTGCAAAAGCACCTAGCACGGTGCCTGTCTCGTGGCAGCACGCACTGACCTGGTTAGCACTCTGCCCTGAGTGCTCCTGTCGGTCATCCAGTCACCCAGAGAGGCTCCCCTGAGCTCCAGCTGGCACCCCCCGCCCAGAGGCTCTCCAGGGCACCCAGCAGAGGAGCCAGGCCCAGGGGTGCCCAGTCACACAGTATAGTCACAGCCTCAGGAGCCCAGGAAGGGGTACCTAAACTCCCACACCTCAGAAGCCCCACCAGGTCATGGAGGTTGAATAGGAGTCTGACAGAGGCCAGGGAAGGGTCAGCTCGACAGACCCAGAGCAGATGAGGTCTGTGAGAGGGACGTGGGCCTGAATTCCAGGCTCAGGAGCGTCCCCCAGGGTTGGTGGGGCAGGGAAGTGCTTCAGCAGGGAGGATGAAGGTCAGATCTGTATATGAGAAAAATCCTTGGCTTGAGTTGGGGCATGGTGGGGTCGGGAGAGGCACAGGCAGGCATGGAAGAGATCACCCTGCAGGGGCCTGCGAGGAGATGGGGACGAAGGTCCAGACGAGGCAGATGGATGAGGACTGAGCAGAAAAGAGGCAGTGCGGATGGCGAGGCAGAGGCAAACTGGAAGAGGGACTCAGGAGGAGGAAGGGACAGCAGGACACATCAGGCACTCAGCAGTACCCCTGAGATACTAACCCACTTAGCGACTCTAGCAAGCTGCTCCCTCTCTGGACCTTAGTTACCTTACATTCTGCAATTCTGTAAAGCAAAGCAAGTGGCCCTCTTTGCTCTTGGAAGAGGGGGAGTAGAGCCCACCCACCCCGGGAAGTAAAGCCCACCCGTCCCTGCCCCACACACATACACCCCAACCCAACCTTTCTCAGCACCTCATCAACAGAGATAGGGCCCAAGCAGGACTGGGGGTCTCCCTGCCCAGGTGAGGGGCAGGTAGCACGGCCCACAGGACCGGATGCACAGGGAGGCAGCGCCACCTACTGTTGAGCTGGGAAGAGGCCATCATTCCCAGGAGCCGAGCTCAGCCCTTAAGTCCCCAGGGATTGAAGCCTACGCAAGGGTTCCTACTGGGCCCTCTTCCCTCTCCCTTGGGCCTCTCCAGATGGCTTACCAAATACATTTCCTTCTCTAGTGGATTCTGACCACATCGTTCTCTTGCTCAGAAATATTTCATGGCTCCCCATTGCCCTGGGGTTCCATGCACACTCAGCTTAACAGTCAAGGCCCTACACCATTCCAGAGCCCTGAGCCTCAATTCTGAAACGGCAAAGCACACAACAGCCCCCTAAACCCCCACATTTTCCCAACCCCCATGACTTTGCCTTTGTCAAAAATATCCTTCTCTGCCTTCTTGGCTTAGAAAACTCCTGCATGGCCATCAAGTGAAAGTCACTCAGTTGTGTCCAAATCTTTTCGACCCCATGGACTGTACAGTCCATGGAATTCTCCAGGCCAGAATACTGGAGTAGGTAGCCTTTCCCTTCTCCAGCGGATTGTCCCAACCCAGGGATCAAACCCAGGGATCAAACCCAGGTCTCCTGCTTTGCAGGTAGATTCTTTACCCACTGAGCCACAAGAGAAGCCCAAGAATACTGGAGTGAGTAGCCTAGCCCTTCTCCAGGGATCTTCCCAACCAGGGATCAAACCAGGGTCTCTTGCATTGCAAAGCAGATTCTTTATCAACTGAGCTATCAGTGAAGCCCACACAGAGGTCAAAGTCCAATGCAAATGCCACCTCTTTGGTGAAGCCTTCCTTAACACATCTTATATCCGAAGTTCAACACTGAGCCTCAAGCCTGCCCCACTGCAGGGATTCAAGCCAATCTTCTTCTGGGTACTCCTGCCAGTCCCTGGGCTGCCCTTTATTTCTGCACAAACCAGGAATGTTTCTGTGTTCATCTCTTGCTCTTCTCAGGCTCTGAGCTCCCTGAGGAAAGAGAGTGTGGTTGTGAACCATTGCTTCCCCACATAAGGTCTGGTGTTGAATTAAGTAGCATTTATTAAGCATCTACTCAGTGTCATTGGACTAGTGTCATGCCTTACCCCATTTCAGTAACTCAATTTACATGTGTTGAACAAAGAAGCCTTTACCATTTTGTTCCCACCAGTAGCCTGCTGCATGACCACGGGTGGCTCACTTAATTTTCATTGGAGCAAAGAGAAGGGTGTGATAACACCACAGTAATGGTTCCTTTGGCTGGGCTCTCCCATGGCTCTGCTAACATATGTCTCATCCTGCTGTTCCCAAGATGCCCATGTCCCATGCCCTGATATCTGTTGCAGCTATTCCAAGCCAGGCCCTTGCCAGTTAGTCCTCCTGGAACTGCAGCTCAGGGCTTGTGTTCCAGGTGCCTCTGCCTCCCAAGGAACTCCTGGCCTAATCCCATGAGACTGCAAGCCCTCCTGGGGGACTAAGCCCAGGTCTGGCCTCTAGAGGTCTGAAGGAGGGGGTACTTTTGCTTCCCCATGAGGATGGCTATAGGTGGAAACCAGATTCACAAGCTGGAGGAGGAGCTCATGGCAGCCTGGGAAAGAGTACTGCTAATCCTGCAGTGCTCAGGGCTTTCTGGGAGCTATGGAACTCCACTGGAAACTGGATGACTGAAGGAGCAACAGTGGGGACTCCAGGAGCTCTCTTACCCACCCCTGCAGTCAAAGGTGGGCAAAAGGGCCCTGATCTGCCTTTTGGGAGGTCCAAAGCAGAGCCTTGTGCCTTCCAATCCCAGCCTTAAAATCATTCTGCTAACCCACTCTGTGACTTCTTTCTGAAAGTTCCAGAAAAGTTTTAGGAGACACTCTTAGAGACCTTTGGCTGGTTCATGGCTGACCAACTTTAGTTGGGGGGAAGAAAGCTCACTCATTGAGCACACCCCTCATGCCTGGCATACAGAACCCTTCAAGGGAGGATTATTATCCCCATTTATGGATGAGGAAAGCAAGGCTAAAGAGAATGAATGACTTTTCCAGGTCACAGAGCAGGCCTGCTAGGATTCCGTGATCTTAACCACCATGCTGGGCTCCCTTGAAGGCTGCTGCACACAAATTAACTCTACAACAATGCAAGACAGCAAATAACGAAACACAAGTCCTGATGTTCTGAAATCCATGAAGGAGCAGGGAAGACTTCCTGGAAGTGGTGGGGTGAGGCACACTGAATAAGGCCTTAGAGCTAAGCTGGATGGATAGGAAAGGAGGGGCACATCCTGGGAGGAACACATCATCTTCCCCCTTGCTTCCTGCTTGGGAAAGGGCAGGCCACCCACCCATCATCTGGTCTAGCACTGAGTCCTATCCATAACCCTCAGAAGTTTTCCAGTCCACCCCCTTTCCTCCATTCCCAATGTGGCCACCTTGGCCCAGGCACCATGGCCTCTGTCTACAGCCTCCTCATTCATGTCCTGCCACCCCTCTATTCCACCTCCCACACCACGCCAGAGTGCTCTTTCCTAAAGCAAATAATCTGGTCGAAACACATGTCCTGCTTACAAGGCTACAGTGCCTGCCGCACAGGGTATGGCTCAGATGGTAAAGAATCTGCCTGCAATGTGAGAGACCTGGGCTCCATCCCCGGGTTGGGAAGATCCCCTGGAGAAGGGAATGGCTACCACTGCAGTATTCTTGCCTGGAGAATTACTTCCAGGGACAGAGGCTACATTCATGGGGTCGCAATGAGCTGGAAACGACTGAGCAGCTAACACTTTCACACTTTGCCACTTTCTCCAGAGCCATCCTGTGACACTTCACCTTGAACTCAATACTTCATTAACACAAAATACCTGTAATGTCCCCAACTGCCACCCTCTTGGCCTTTGCATATTCTGTTCCTTCTGTCCGGATGCGTTCATCTTTCAGAGATTAGCTTAAATTTCCCCAGGAAGCCTTCCCTGATCCTTGGGTAGAGTGCAGAACCCTCCTGCAGATTTCCCTCATGGGTCTGTTTGCCTCCGCTGCCAGGGCCCGGCACTTGGGCAGCGCGGGGCTGGAGCTCGGGCGCCGTAGCATTTACCCTATCCAGGCCTGCGCATGCGCCCTCAGGCTTCCCAGGCGGAAACTCGCTGACTCGCGTCCAGGCTTCTCCTCGCACAGTTCGCGCGGGGAGGAGATGGTCCAGGTCCGGAAGGCGCGCTGGAAAGTCCGTTTCCGCCCGCTCTGACCCAGGGAATATTTATGGGCTGCTGGAGGCTGGTCGGAGGGAGGCGGGGGCCTCGGCTGCCCGGCAGGCGGGGAGCGCCGTGCACTCGGGTCCCCTGCGGTCACCTGCGGGGGGCCGGCGCGTGCGAAAAGGGGATCCTGAGCCCCCAACCTCAGGGCGCGTCCGCAGCCTATTAGGGAGGCGACCGCAGCCTGGAACCAGAGCCCCCAGCTGTTTCCTTCCATCTCTGCGCGGGGCAGGTGATTGCAGCAAGGATCCTGGGGAGGCAGGCAGGTGTGGAAAGTGCCCGCGGCACTTAAGCCTTCGGATCCTCGCATGACTCTCCCACTTCGCAGGCAGGAAAACAAACGGTCCCAAAACAAAGCCAAGAAGGGCAGTGCTGACACGAGGTCCCCGCTCTGCCCCCTGCGCCGTTTGGCATCAGTGCAGGCCCAGGGCGGTTCATTCTTTGGCGAGCACAAGAATCAAGGGGACAGTTGTTAAAATGCGGATTCTAGAGTCCCATCTCCCATTGATTAGGTAGGTCTAGGGTGGGAGCCAATAACCAGATTTTTAAAATAAGCAAGAGTCAAATATGAAAAATGTTCTACTGGACTTAATGCAACTGTACACATTTGTCAACGCCCATTGAACTGTACATTTAAAGCTTGTGAATTTTACTGTATGGAAATTATATTTCACAAAAGCTGAATTTTGGGGGAAAAAATGAAATATAAAAAATAAAAAAATAAAAATAAAAAGTTGAAACCCCCCCTTTCTCCCCCTCTAAAAATAAAGTAATAATAAAATAAGCAAGCGGGCCATACACCACGCATTGTGAAACATTGGTGAAAAGATATTTTGGAATGGGAAGGCTCCCCTCAACTGATGGCCAGGATAAAGCTAGAGTGAAGAGGGTGGGAGAAGCAGGGAACCTGGAATTAGAAGGGATGGATTTGAATTCTGAAACCAACATTTTGTTCTGGGTTACCAGGATAAACTTCTCTGTGCCTTCATTTTTTCTTGCCTAAAATGGAAATAACCTTCCGCCCACTAAATTCTATGATATCAAAGAGATCTCTGTAAAAATGCTTTGCACACTGACCCACCACCATCACTATTATTTGCTGTCACTGCCAGTCCTCTGGGCAAGGAGAGAAGCCAGGCTGAAGTGGTGGTGGTGATGCGGTTAGATGCCACCTCCTCTGTAAAGCCCACAGGGATTCAGTCACTTGGGATGAAGCCCTCCTTCCCCTGGACTGCACAGCACTCAACTCCTTTCCCCCTATTTGGTGCTCTTTCTCTATCTAGGGCTGACTTTGTAGTACATGTGCCATTTTTTCACCAGAATGTGAGCTCCTTCTTTGAGGAGCCTCTGAGTTAAGGATAATGTCAGAGAGGCTGGACAGTAGAGACAGGAGTTCAGTCCTGTCACTCATTAGTTGTGGGATATTGGTCTGTGGACCCACCTCTCTGAGCCTCTGTAGCTATAAGCTATGAAAGATTAAGTGGACTGATGTCTGTAAGTTTCTGTAATGTCTATCACTCAGTAAGTCCAACTTGGGTAAAATAAGGTATAAGCTTGGGAGACTGAGGAAGGCATCTCAAGGGATGGCTTTTGATTTGCGCTTTTAAAGTTAGGAGAGACTGTAACAGGTAAAGAACTGCTGGGGAGTGCCCCTACAGGCCCTCTTCACATTCTGGTTACACTCTATTTACTTCCGTAAATTGGAAGTAGAGAATTCCAGCTCTGAAATGTGTCGCTGTTCATTTAAAAAATTGAAATGGGATAAAGATAGCAAGTTGAACACACACTGTGGTCTTTCCTGAAACCAGCTAAAACAACAGTAAAGGGATTTAATCAAAACATTGGAAACCAGATGCAGCCAACAAAGAATGGTAACTGACTGACTCCTAAACAGGCAATAAAGAAAGTTGAAGAGCAGCCCAGTTTACACGTGAAACCCCCAAATGGTCCAGGAATTGGCTGTCCCAGGTATTTCTGGAAATTGGGTGGGTGGGGAAGCTTAAAAACAGGAAAATTGTTTGAAAATCTATTTAAGAAGCAGTCAGACTCCAGACTCTCTCCCCAGCTGGTTAAAAAGTGAAGGTCTATTCTCAGGAGAGGTAACAGAGGATTTCTATTCTGGGAGCACATTGACAACAGGAATAAAGCCAACACTTTGTATGCAATATTGAGGCCTCTAGCTTTCTTTCCCCACTCAGCTACCCAGACACTGGCTGCCAGGAGAGTACCCTCCAGGCAGGAGACTGGAAGAGTTTTCTCTTGACCAGCTCAACAGATAAGACGCGGAATGCCCCAATAGATCCATGTAGACAGGCCCATCATGACCATCATGTATCAAGTCGTTTAGTGTCCCATTCATTATAAGAAGACAGTACAGGATGAGTAAATATTTGAGGAAGGCCTCTACAAAGAGTGAAGTTAAATATTGGGACAAAAAAAAGGAACTGAAAAGATAGTGACTATGCAAAAAGAAGACATAGGAGAGAAAACTGTCATTAATGTCTTAAGAGATAAGATATTGCATCCATGAACAAGAATGGGATGCTACAGGAAAAAAAAAAAAAGAAAAAGAAAAGAAAAACAGAACTCCTGGAAATTAAAACTACAAAAGCAAAAAACAACAACAAAAAAAACTTTTAAAAAATGATTGGAATATAAATTTGAGAAAATACAGCAAAAGGGCCAAGAGATGGAAAACAGAAAAGATATGATAGTTTGCGGGCTAGTCAAGGGAACTCAACATCTGAATAGCAGGAATTCTAGAAAAAAGGATTAGAGAAAATGTCCTAGAACTGAAATACATCAATTTCAGATTGAAATGCCCCGTTGAGGATTCAGCACAACTGATGAAAGTAGATTGACACCAAGACAGCAAAATTCCAGAGCCCCGAGAACAAAGAAGTCACAAAAGCTTCCAGCAAAAGAAAAAATAAACAGGCTTCATACAAAGGCTTAAGTACCACAATGGGGACGTCCCTGGTGATGCAGTGGCTAAGACTGCACTCCCAATGCAAGGGGGCCAGGGTGTGATCCCTGGTCATGGAAATAGATGCTACAAGTAAGACTTCTCATGCCACAATGAAAAGATCCCACATGCCGCAAATAAGATCCCGCATCCCACATGGCTGCTCTGGTGCAGCCAAATAAATATTTTTTTAAAGAAAAGAATCATAGTGACATTTGGATTTCTAAATAGCAAGGTGAGAACTGGGAGACAGTGGCAAGAGAAAGGTACTTAACCTAAAATGTCCCTTCAAAATGCTGAGGGAAATTATCTCCATCCCCAGATGATACCAGCCAAATGATCAAAGATTAAAAACAGTCATGTAAGGTCTCTTTGCCCATCTTCTCAGGAAGCTACTGGAGGATGTGCTTCAACAGCAATGAGTGAGCAAACCAAGAAAAAGGAGGACATGGCATTGAAGGAGAAGATAACACAGAGGAGGAGGCAGAGGAATGCCCAGGTCAGTGGTTGTATGGTAGAAAGTAGCTAATCCTGACTGGAACAGGATGGAAGACTCTGAAAGAGATTCTTTCAAGAAGGTGAAACCGGTAGAGTACCCAATGCATCTAAACATATTGAGAGGAGATTACATAACTGTAATTGTCATGCAGGAAAGGGAAGGAAAGGAATCATTGCCTATTACATGGCTGACTTGTCAATGGCATTTATACTGCCTAATAATGCACACAGTGAATACTGTTCCAACCAAACCTGTGAGGTAATTATACTGGGAGGGTGACAGGGAATACAAAGTGGACATGTGGGTGTGGAGAGAGCAAGGATAAAGGGGGTGGGAGGGGAGAGAAAGGTACTCAACACTAACATAAATCAAGAAATAGCAATATAAAGAAATAATTTAGAATTGAAAGCAATTGCCTCTGCAGAGTGCCAAGTGGCCTGTGTGTATGCGTTGAGTGGGGGACTACTATCTTTTATTATCAGCCTTATAGATTTTCTAAACTACGTACATGTACAACTAAAGCCTGTAAAAACTGAGTGAATGGCAAAAAGCTCCTAAGCAAAGGTCACTAGTGCCAGAAGGGCAGTTTGTTTTCAGCACAAGTCTTAGTCTGACACTGACCAATTCTGAAATGCTAGCAGGAGGGGAACATCCTGGGGGACTCTGGGGAACTGAGTAAGTGGAATGCAATTCATCTGTCAAGGGCAAATTCAGATACCACACCTTCCAGAAGCCACTTTCTGTGGTTCCTGTGATCTTGTGGGTACTTCCTGTCCCCTCACCCCTTAGCCCACTGTCATTACTGTGTTGTCTGGCTTCAACGGTAGATATTCTGTTTGTCCCACCAAGCTGTGAACTCTATAAGGACAGTGACTTCAGGCAAGTGACACGGAGAAACTGCTCAACACTTAGCTTGCTGAATGCATGAGTGGTCAGCACCTAGTGAGGCCTGGGCACATACTTATTGAACACAATAATACTTATTTGAACAGGGATCGTCTTTCCTAGAATCACTCTCGCCTGAGTTCTTGGGACAAGTCAAGTCTTTGATAAACGTGCATTGCCTCAGTGGAGCGCATACAGCTTCCTGGATTCCCAGCCTGCTGTATGATTTTATCAAATTCCTTAACCTTTCAGAAAGGTACCAGGATTTCCTCATGTATCAGTGAAGAGAAAAAAAAAGAGGTAAAGAATGATTTTCTCCATCTAGGAGGGTTGACCTAGGAATTGAGTAGCAGGGAGAGGAGGTGGTGATGATGGTGCACAAAAGAGCCTCCAGGGATTATTGTGTGTCTCAGGGGCGGGGCTGGGGGGCGAGTGGGTGGAAGAGTTACAGCTAATGAAAAGCAGCTAGCAGCGGCCTCGATGGGAGCAATGATTCATCCCCGGCATCGCCTGCCCAAAAGCCGCTCCTCCTCATTGTCTCTTGGCCCTGGCTTCCAGCAGCCAGCAGTGCTTAGTCCCACATCCAGAGGGACATTTGTCCAGATCCTCCCTATCTATCCCCCAGGACTGAACGGTGGAATCCCACGCCAGGACCACTTCCCTCTGGTTGGTGCATCTCTGAAGATGCCAGTTTCAAGGACTCAGGCTGAACTGTGGGGTGCTCACCCTGCACAGGACATGAGGTCATCCAGCCACATTTTAAGCCTTACAGATAAGTAAATCTTAAATAAAGACAGGGGAGACCAGCCTAAAGTTGCCAACTTTTTATCTTGCTTGGTAAAAAAAATTTTTTTAAGAATTATCACAACGTTCTGTTTCTTTATCTGGGAGGTGGTGATGCAGTGTGTTCACTTAGTGGAAATGCATCAAGCTGGACACGTGTAAGTTTGACTATGTGTTAGAATTTGTAAAAAGTTCACTCGTAGAACTATCATGTACTATCACACCATCATTTCATTTTAAAAGACATTTTAATGCTATAAAATGGGAAAGGCATAATCTCAATAAAGGACAGTCAGTCCTTCTAAAAAGGGGAAGTGGTAAATTCACAATAGCATAGTTTGCATGTATGAGAGTAAAAAAATCTCATCAGGGATTAAAAATTTCATCAGGGATGAAACAAAGCTTTATTTTACAAGGTTACTCATACATCAGTTTTGTTAATTTAGGGCTCTATTGCTAGGCTGTACTTAAGCTTTATCACAGTTCTTGTTTCGATTATCTTGAGGGAAATGGAATGTACTTCCACTGAATTTGGAATGTTCCACTAGAGCTGAGAGAGGGTGAGGACCAGGAGAGCAACCACCAGCCCCTGCTCCCTCTACTGCTTGAGGGAGCAGGTGGCCAGGTGGTGTGGGACTCAGAGCCAACAGGCACCCTGATCATCCAGCACAGAGTAGTAAGACATTCACCTAAAGGGATGCTGCAGAGACCTTCTGGAGACCTTGGTCAATAAGTGCATCTGCAAGCTTTTGGACTCCACCCCTCTACTAGATTGAGGCCGAGAGAGAGGAGGTGGTTTACCTGAAGTCACTCAGCAAATTAGTGAAGAGTTGGGGCTAGAACCTGGGTTTCTATCCTGTCAGCCCCATATTCTCCCCACCCCTCTTGGCTCTGGGGCTCCTGGCGGTCTCCCTTCCTAATTCTGAAAGGGGCTCACAGGTCTTGCCGTGTTGCCATAAACTTTTCAAGGCTCTAGCTCTGGTGGCCAGAGATGGGCTGGTCCTGGGCTGCAGAGGATCAAGTTTCCTGCTTGGAGTGGGTCTCCCCCAGGAGCCAGCCGCTCTCGAGCTTGGCTGGAGGACAACTTGGCGAGGCTGGGTTCATGGAAGATGCCAGAGTTTCTACAATGGAGGGCTTCAGCAATCCAACACCTCCTTTGAGGCTGCTGTCACCAAACCCAAGCTGACACCCTGGCTCCAGGCAGAGGATGGTGGGGGCCA
>SJYA01002100.1:795082-834911 GCA_006410615.1 Neotragus moschatus | reverse complement strand
TGAAGCATGGTGGGGTGGGGGGGTGTTCAAAAGGCTCTGCCAGGTAGGGCAGGGAAGGGGGTGGGAAGGCCTGGCCTCTGCAAGACTTCTTTCCCTCCTTGAGGGCTTTGCTTAGGCCATGCCTTTTTCCTGCTTCTCTTTCCTCTTAGACACGCCTGCTTCCACAAAGCCTCTTTGACTAGGGACTTGAGACCTGTTCTACATTTGGGGCCTTCATCACCTATCTGTGAAATGGACAGTTGTGAGCATGGGAATATCTCTAAGGGTCCTTTCAGCATAGACACTGAGCCTCTTGGGTCAGGTCTGTGGTGGGTGGGCTCCCAGATGAGGACATGGACTCCTGGCAGCCCAGGTGGCTGATTCCTGGCCTGAGTGGAGAGGTAGCGACCCTTATTTTTTCTGCCGTATGTCAGAGTGCCTCAAAGCAGGAAGAAAATCCAGTGAACCGTATGTTCCAGGCACCTGGAAGGTCTCAATACTTTGTTGAATGGATGAAAAAATATTAAGGTTTAGCTTAAGGTTATTTTTTAAGAAAGTTACCACTGCTTTAAAAAAAAGACAAAGACCTAGTCCAGCTGTGCTCATATGACAAAGAGGAAACACGCCTGATGAAGGCCTTTCCTTGCTGAAGGTCACACATGAAACACTCAGGGCCAGGCAGGTGTCCTGAGTCCAGCTCTTAGAGTGCCGCTTTTCTGATGGGTGAGAGCCCATCGAGGGTCAGGGCTGAATGACAGCCTCACTACTTCACTCTCAAATTTGTAATTTCCAGGGACACTCCCAGTCGGTACCCTGAGCTTCTTGAAAATCCCCTGCCATTCCTTGGGCTAGCTTGCTCCACTCCACACCCCCCTTCTTTTGAATTTTTCCCAAGTTCTTGAACCCCTGCTGTGTGACCCTGAGCAAGTTGCTCAACTTCTCTGATCTTGCAGCATTACACTGAGAGACACAGTACTGACCTTGAAGGGTTGCTGTGAGCTTCACAAGCTCTAGGAGAGAGAGTACATGACAAAGTCAACATTTGTGGGACACCCTTCCTTACTCTTTTCCAAACACATGGGAGCCACAGGGTCATTTTTTGCACAAAGCAGTGTAGATGTTAAGGAGACATTAGATTCCCAGGCAGGACTAACCTGAGGTAGAATTCTGGCCCTACCGACCCCTGATTCACTATGTGACCCTGGCAAGACACATAGCCTTTCTAGGACTCTCTTCTCATCTATTAAATGTAGATAATAATACCTACCTTGCTGGATTGTTGAGAGGGGTAAGTGTGAAACCTATAAATGCCCAGTGCTTGACATATGGTAGGTGCTCAGTGAAGGGCAGCCTTCATGCATTTTTTTCCCCATGAAGTGCCCCCTGGGCCAGTGCTACACTCCAACCCCCAGCCCTTACCCCCAGGTCCGCAGGTAAGCCCTGGCCCCTGGTGTTTCCTAAGTCCCCAGCTCAAGGCTGTGGAGTCCTACTTGGGTCTAACCAGGGGCACCAAAATATAGGAAAATGAAGAGGCCCCAAGATGGGGAGCTTGTGCTTGGCTGGCAGCCAGCAGGCCTGGCCTTGAGCCCCCGGCAATCACCTTTCTAAATCATATCCTTCCCTCTGAGCAAGTTAGGCCCTGGCGGAGGCCCTGGCCAAGCACAGCAGAATCTTTGTGAGCTCTTGGCTCTCCCTGCAGCTCCCCGCCGTCAGCCTGTCATCACCTACAAGGAGCCCTGGGGTGGGGCTCCAGGCAGGGGAGTAGTTCCCAGGCTCCCTGGCCCCCTTCACCTCCAGGAATCTCTAACCGCCTGAACCTGACATTCAAGGCCCAAGGTTCTGGTCTCAGCCCCCTCTCCTGTTATCTCCCTCCAGGGTCTTTCCTCCCCTACCTGCCTACCACCTGGTCTTTGAGTCTCTGGAGAGGTGTGAACAGGGACAGGGTTATGGAGAGGCAGGAAGAGGACTTCCCTCCAGGAGAGGTCAGCATTGTCTTCCCACCAGAGAGCAACATTTTGTTGCCACCCTGGCCAGTCCTGACCACTCACACCTCGGTTTAAGTTTCCACTGGCCAGATGACTTCAGGCCCGACTTACTTATACACAGAGAGGAAATCCCTGTCTGGAGCAGGCCCTAGTGGAGCAGCTTTCAGTCTACTCAGCGGCTCGAAGAGACCCCTTGGACGCTGTTGCTTGGCTCCTAAAGCCACCCAGGCATAGCGGTGCCAGGTGCCTCATCACCCACCCAAGGACAGACTGGGCTCCAGGAGCCTGCCTCTGAAACCTCCGTCTCTTTGAGATTTAGACTTGTATGAGTCATGCTCAGAACTTTTCCCCTGCAGCCTGGACCCTGGTTGTCCCTTCTCATTCATCAGACAGAGCCATGGAGGTGCCCTGGTGACATTCTCGCTGAACCCTGCCTAATACCCAACGCCCATCACTGCCATCACTGCTTGTCTGCTTCACCACTGGATTCCCAGGGCTTGGAACAAGGTAGGGGCTCAATGAAGAGAACTATCTACCTGACTTAGGACCCCCACTCCTTTTGCTGCCAGCACTCAAATGCAACTTCACTTCACTGAGAAGTGAGCGTTTCCACATTAAAAGAAAAAAAAAAAAGACAAATGACAAATGGAGAAAACATACCCAACAGACGAAATGCTAATTCCCTTAATATTTTTTAAAATTTATTTATTTTTGGCTGTGCTGAGTCTTTGTTGCTGCACCCAGGCTTTCTCTAGTTGTGGCAAGCGGGGGCTACTCTCTAGTTGCAGTACGCAGGCCTCTCTTGTTGTGGACCACAGGTTCTAGGGCACATGGGCTCACTTACCCCAAGGCATGTGGGATCCTCTCTGACCAGGGATCAAACCAGTGTCAACTGTATTGCAAGATTCTTAACCATTCCCAGGAAAATAAGGAAAAGTTACACTTCACTTCCTCTAGAAGGAGGAATTTGCAAGACCAAGGGAGCAAGGGTGGGAGGAGAACTTTTCAAAGCATACCCCACTGGTCTGTTTGAAAAATGTATTCATACTATAAACAGACACTAACTTAAAAAACAAAATTAACCCCCTAGTCCTCCAAATAAAGATATCCCCTGAAACAAATGGATTTGTGGTGAAATAAGTTTGGTCCATGTAGGGTTAAGCAAAGTTAAAGTGTCTTTGTGCAGGATTTGGGGGTGAGGTGCCCTTTAACTACTACTGTGCCTTGTGGTTCCTGAGGAAGACTCTGTACGTGCAGCTTCCTATGCTAATTGCAGGACAGTGTTTCCATAGAGCATCTCTGGGGGCTAGTATTCTGTGACTAGATGCTGGGAATCCCCATCTCTAGGAGCAAGCACAAATGCCTTCACCCTCACTATATTCTCTCCCTCCCTCCTGCCCGCCCTCCCTCTCTCCCTCGCTCTCACACACACACATACACATACACACATGCAAACACACGATACCAAAGAATTTCCTCAAGGGCATTCTTCAGGTCACCAATCTCACAAGATGCTCCATGGTCAAATATTCTTGGGAAATGCTGCTCTGCCAGTGCGGATGACAGATCACTGCTTAACCCTTCTCCCAGATTTTACAGATTCTCTTGTCTTTGCTCACACCATCCCTTCCATCTGAACTGTTCTTTGGTTTAACCCACTTCTTCCTGCCAAAGTTCCAGCTCATCTGTCAAGGTTTGGGTCTCATGTTTTCTGCACCATGATGAAGGCTTCTTGGATCCTGGCAAAATCCTAGAGATGCCTGACAAGTGTCCCAGACCCTTGTTGAAAGAAATAAAGAAGTTATTGAGTACAGTAGAGGAATGCTTGAGGGAGGGAGGAGGAAGGGGTGCCTGAGGATGGGTGAGTGGAGGGTTAGTGTGTTGGGGTGACTGTGATTGGGGTGATGAGTGGGGACGCAGTAGCTTGTCATACCTGTGTCTGCAGCTCTATTCATCACGGCTGTGGCAGCACAACTTCAGCTCCGTAGATCTGACTGAGGGCCCAAAGCAGCTTGTTGGCCTGCTCTTGGGCAGTCCCAGGCAGAGGGGAGAAGTCTCTTTCTCCAAAGCCTCTCCCCTGGGCCCTCATCCCAATCCAAAGCCCCACCAAGAAAAATGCCCACCTTTGGATGTGGATCTGGAGATGCCTTGCCACATTTTGTGCTCTTGCCCTTGTCTGCACGGGCACCCCCTAGGAGGTGGGTATCCTCTGAGTTCTTTTGACCAGAGAACCCGCAGGGGTCTGTAGAAACTAAGCTATCCTCACTCCCCACTCAGACTCTTCAGCCTGACAGACACCCGAACACACATGGCTCTGAGGCCTTATGAGAGAGGACCTGCACAGGGATCCAAAATGGAGAGGCCAGTTCTCCTACTTACCTACTTATCTTTATTTCCTCAAAGCAATTTCCTCTGGAACCTTTAGCAAATTGCCTAATCTCTTTGAACACTCTTTTCTCTCACTCCACAATGGGTATGTCTACCTTACTACTTATGTGTATTAAACAAAGTAGATGAAGGTATCTGGTACATAGTAGGTTTTCAGCAGCAGTTTCTCACTCCCTTTTACCCCAGTGTAGATTCTGAGCAGCTGGAGAGGTTGCTTCTTAAGTTTTCCACTGTGTAGTGTCAGCACACTGAATGAAGGATAAACGGGGGACTGATGGGAGAAGGCAGCTGTGGCCCAGGCTGTGCCAAGTACAGGTATGCAAATTTCAAAAGCAGCCTCAGCCCCAGGGAGGGCTTCCTTGAGCCTTTCCCTGCAAGGGTTGCTTTGATCATTTTGCAAGTGACCAGCTGCTTTTCTCATCAGTCTCCACTCTCACCCCCACCCACCATCCACAGATGTAGATTCCCCTCAGGTGCTGGGGATGACTCAGCTCTGTGTCCCCAGTCCCCCTCAGTGCTTGGCACAGAGCAGGCTCAGCAGATGGAGTACTGGGAAAAGCTAGTCTCTGCAGTTGTCACTGAAGTTCCCTTAAAAGACAGTTTGACTTGTTGCCAAGAGGGTACCATGGTCTCAGCCAGAGAGAGGAGGCACTGGGAATCCAGGCAAGAAGGGATGAGGCGGTAAGAGGCAAAGATGGTCAGAGGTGGATGAGGAACAAGTCACTTTGTGATTTGTCCTTGGGTATTCATTCATCAAACACAATGAACAGATATTAACTGCCTGGGGTTTGCCAGGCTCTTTGCACTTAATATCTGTTCATTGTGTTTGATGTTTGCTGGGTCTCCCTGGTGGCTCAGATGGTAAAGAATCCATCTGCAATGTGGGAGACCTGGGTCCAGTCCCTGGGTTGGGAAGATCCCCTGGAGAAGGAAACGGCTACCCACTCTAGTATTCTGGCCTGGAGAATCCCCAAGGACAGAGAAGCCTGGCAGGCTGCAGTCCATGGGGTCACAAAGAGTTGGACACAACGGAGTGACTTTCACTTGCACATTCCAGCTTGTGATACTCCAAGGTGTTTGGTCAAGAGAGATGTGGATCTGGCTCTACGCATTCTTGGGCAAGTTGCTTATTGTCTTTGAGCCTCAGTGATAGCACCAGCAATAAGGCCATAATACTCAATGTTTCACAAAGTTGTTCTGAGAATAGTATTAATTTATTTATGTGAATTGCTTGACACAATCCCTGCTAGGTTACTGTTTACAGATATAATTGTTAAAGATGACAATAATCCTGACTCAATCCTGTGTGGTTAGAGCCAAGACTTCAGGAAGCCTTGGAGTCCAGGCCAGCAATCCAGTTTCCTCACCTGAGAAAACTGGGGCCCCAGAAGACCAAGGAAGAACAGGAACAGATCCCTGGCCAGGGGCTTTCAGGGCACTCTTTCCATCTGAGCTGTTGTTTCTGAGTTTAGAGCCTGCAGAGCAAGCGTGTATGCTGATTCTCCAAGCACTCCTCTGGGAAAAGTGGTATGTGAAGCTAGGGTGCAGTTTGCACATAACAGCGCAATAAAGGCGACTTCCTGTATCCACAGCTGAGGATATACTTAAGGCACAATCCAGTGCTGGCCTGCAGTGTGCTGCTCGGAGCACCTCCTCTCNTGTATGCTGATTCTCCAAGCACTCCTCTGGGAAAAGTGGTATGTGAAGCTAGGGTGCAGTTTGCACATAACAGCGCAATAAAGGCGACTTCCTGTATCCACAGCTGAGGATATACTTAAGGCACAATCCAGTGCTGGCCTGCAGTGTGCTGCTCGGAGCACCTCCTCTCTCTGGCTGTCCCTTCTGTTGAGTTACAGCCTGGCCCAGGAGACTCGATTGCTTCACCCCCAGAACATTCTCCTATTGGAGTTGAGGCAATGATGATACAAGTGTATCTGTAAGACTTTCCACTGTTTCCTTTGTGCTGTCATATCCATGATTTCATCTGACCTCCACAACACTTTTTTAACAGATGGAGAAACTGAGGAACAAGGAGTTAAGTAACTTATCTGAGGTACTGGTACCAGTCACAGTATTCTCACAAAGTCTAGTGCTTATTCAATTGCTTAAAATAAAGAGTGGATATTCACTAGCTGCCTCGTGGAAGGCAGTCTCCATTCAAAATGCTCTACCAACATTTAGTCCTAGAAATTGTCACAAGCACCCTCTGCGGTAGAAATTTATTATATTCTTTCCCAGATGACAGAGGTCAAGTTAATTGACCCAAGGTTACAAAGCTCTAGCAGGGGGCAGAGCTAGGGTTCAAAATCAGATAGTTGGGCTCCACAATCCTCCTCCTGTTTTTTTGACTGCACGGGTCTTTGTTGCTGCGCATGGGCTTTCTCTAGTTGCAGCAAGCGGGGCTTCTCTTGTTGTGGAGCACANACCCAAGGTTACAAAGCTCTAGCAGGGGGCAGAGCTAGGGTTCAAAATCAGATAGTTGGGCTCCACAATCCTCCTCCTGTTTTTTTGACTGCACGGGTCTTTGTTGCTGCGCATGGGCTTTCTCTAGTTGCAGCAAGCGGGGCTTCTCTTGTTGTGGAGCACAGGCCCCAGGTGCGAGGGCTCCGTAGGTGTGGGACACGGACTTATTGCTCTGCAGCAGGTGGAATCTTCCCAAACCAGGGACTGAACCCATGTCCCCTGCACCACCAGGGAAGATCTCAATCCATATTCTTAATTTCGAGGTCAGGATTTCTTGTGCTATGCACATTTGGGGCCAGAAAATCCTGTTTGGGGGGGCCAGTTCTGTGCAATGTAGGATGTTTAACAGCATCTGTAGGCTCTGAATATTAGATGCCAGTAGCCCCCTCAACCATAGTTATAACAACCGAAAACACCTCCACACATTGCCAGATGTCAATGGGCGGGGGTGGGGTGGGGTTAAATCACCCCTCAGTGAGAAATACTGCTCTTCTAAAATCACAATATATGTAGTTATTTTTTTAAATATAGCAACCTCTGATTTCAGACAAAATATGTTCTATAGATCTCTCTCCGAAATGAATCAACATTCAAATTCAAACCACCTTAACCGCTCACCTCCTATGCCCAGGCAATTTATAAACCATTTTAAAAATGAATTGATGCTTAGGGAACTTAAGCAACTTGCCCAGAATAACAAAGTTGGTATGTGGCAGAACAAGAATGTGAACATCTGTCTCAATCTCTGCAGACAAACGTTTCTGGTACTATTCATTCTGAAGTGACATATTCCGTATTTTCTCAATGCTAAGATACATTCTCTCCCTCCAATTTAGTCGCTTTGAAACTGAGATGCAACTGAAAACCAATGTTTGTTTACATGGAACTATTTTTTTTTTATTCTCTCCAAAGCTATTATTTAATTAAAAGTGTGTCTCTCTTAGAATTGAGAATTGAGGGCAGGAGCTGTGAATGTGGGAGGTGCTGATGGAGTCATATGGGAAGGAAAGAGACAGCAGTAGTGCTCCTTGCAATGGGATGTTGCCTGGTTCTCTGCCCCAGCTGTCCATCAAAACCCTGCATCCTTCCCTGCTGACCCCCATCCAGCCTTTGTGACCTAGCTCATACTACACTCCTCCAGGAAGTCTTTCCAGGTCCTTTGGCATGAAGTTCATCCTTTCTAATTTCATCTAGAGGCATTTTTCCCTTCACAGCATTGCAGAGACATGACAGAACACAGCTGACTTTCTCCTCAATCATGGGTGATATTCGCAAACTTGCCTTAACAGCTGAGAAGACTGAGACCCAGAGAAGGGCAGCAACTTTCCTAGCCTCTCTCTCAAGAGCACAGAAGAGAAGGGAGTGTCCAGGTTCTTCTCATCAGGGCTCAGGCTTGTTCTGGGATTGATAACCATAACCAGCTGATTAGCTGTCAGGTTAGCAGTCACTTGGCCTTGGAGAAAGTGGCATTCCATGCTGTGGTGAGGTCTGACCATGCCTGTACAATAAATACCATGACATCTGAGCTCAGAGTGGTGAAGTGGTTTGCCCAAGGCCCCACAACTCCCAAGTAGCAGCCCTTGGACTGGGTCTCCTCACACCAGACCTCTGCCCTTTCCCCTGTTCCTTATGGCCGGGCTGTCCAACCTTCTCTCACTCTGATGTTTCCAGGTCTTGGCCAGGCCTGCCTCTACTCTCACCAGCAGGAAAGGGACAGCAGCTCTTCCAGGCCTCCCTCAGAGAATGAGAACCCACCCCCCTGCTGCCACTGATGTCACTGGGGCTGTCTGTTCACCACCCCAACACACACACTGCCCATCAATCATCTAACTCTTCTAGAGCTGGGTTCGAATCCCTCACCCAGCACAGCGACAAGCATGGGTCCCTGCCCAAGCCCCAGACTCCAAAGCAGAGGGCAGTAGGGCTGGAGGAAGTCCCCAGGCTAGTGCATTGTGACAAGTCAGCTGGGGATGACTCTGCCAGTCCTACAGGCTGATATGAAGACTGAACTGACAATGTCTGTGAAGACCCCTGGTGTACTCTCAAGTGCTATGGCAGGGTTGGGGCTGGCTGTGCAGTCTGAACAAGGACACAGGCTCTGGCTCTGGACAGACACTGACCATGTGACTGCAGGCAAATACTGTCTTTGAAATTCAGTTCTCTCATGGGGATAAAATACCAACCTCATCAAAATATGAGTCTAAATGAGATTATACATTAAGCATCTTACACAGTGCCTGGCATATAGGAGGCACTAAATAAATATTAAATTCCTCCCTAAGTATAAGCGTCATTACATGAAGCACAGCAGAAATCAATACCTTAATTCTATTAATTACACTGACAAATCTTATGCTATGGGTAGGGACTCTAACCTCAATGAGAACTGAGATCACTAATGACTAAAGCACCAGCAGCCATATTTGTGTTTAGTGATCTGTCTTTCAGGAGTACTGCAAAGCTGGAAAATGAATTGCAGCCCAGAGGAAAATGCCACTATGTAATGGAGGTAAATTAACAATGCACATCTCCTTCCAAACTGTTTCAGGTCTGCTCCCCTTTCCTATAAAAAGGTTGGAGCTGAGACATAAGCAGATTCTAAAGAGGGCAATGAAAATTATATGGGCTGTGGTTTGAGAAGGGAAGGAAGAGAAGAAAAAAACAAGGCAAAAATTACTTGACTTGGAAAGGAAAGGGTAAGACGGGTGATAAATAGAAGGGTATTATATGGCATGGGAGGGTGGTGAGTCACATGCCAAGGCTGTTATTGTGGCAGGGTCTGGGGGGACCAAAGGGATCATGTCTCAAGACTTGGAACACTTTGGAAGAAAGATTATACAAATCACAGGCGCTATCAATTATGATTAACAGTGACCAATGTGAGATTTGCTTTTTTAGTTCAAGCATGTTCTCTTTTTCTAAAGATGCCCAGAAACTGCAGGCTAGACTTTACCACACACCTCACCTTTGAAGGCTCCATTCCTATGGCCAGTTCACACAGACAAGGGATTGAGGCTCAGCATCTCCTGGAGGATTCCTCTGACCAGAGGGTAATGGCCAGCTCCTAAGCATAAATTACAAGGGTTTTCATGGATTGGTCCCTAATTGCCTTTACATCTTTATCTCGTTTCTTTTCCCTCCCCTGAATCTTCCAGCCACTCTGAATTTTCCATTGATCCTAGAACACAACATTTGTGCATTCATTCAACAAATATGGAGCACCAGCTACAGGTCAGGCACTACTAAAGGCAGTGGGATACAACCACAGCAAACACTACAATCTCCCAGCCCTCGTAGAACTTATATACTAATGTAGGAAGTCAACTCATTTCTAGAAAAAGGTAGGCTAGTTTCAAAAGGGTCATCAGAGAAAGTTGTACTGTGGAGATAATATTTAAGCAAAAATCAGAATAGTGCAAAAAAAGAGCTAGGAGTTAATTGGGCTAACAGCTTTCAAGGCTCAGCAAGTATAAAGGTCGTGAATAGGCTTCTCTGAATGAGCCTGATGAGTGATCATCACAGCTGGGCACAGTGAACAAAAATCAGACTAGAAAATGTGACCAGAGAGGCATGGACCAGGTTACATAGGGCCTTAGGATCATGGTCAGAGTTTGGATTCTGACCTAAGACCACTGGAAGGGTCTGAGAAGAGGAGGTTCATGATAACTCTGTCTGTTACATGGAAAATAGACTTGGAGAAAAAGGAAAGTGAGAGGTGATAGGGGTTTGAACTGAGGTGATAATAGCAGAGGTCCTGAGAACTGGGAGCAACTGATTCGCTTGCACTTGAGCTGGGACTTGGAAGAATCAGCGGCCTAACAACTGGCCACCAGGGTCAATGACATCTTTGTAGACAAAACACCTGGCATAATGCTTGTCATGATGTGTATTAAATGGAACTGGAAGCAGTAACAAATCTTTTGGAAGAAAAATTTCATGTAACTAATCTTGAGTTTTCCATTTCAGAATGCTCCACAATCCTTCCAAAGATGAGAAAAATAAACATGTCATAGAAAATAAGGAAAAGATTTAATTCCCCATACTCTTACCACCTAGAAACAAATGTTAGTAATTTGATGTACCTCCTTCCACGCTAGTCTTTTCACACCCTTTTTTTTTTTTTTTTTTAAGGTGAGGATTTCCATTCTGAGAAGCAGCCTGCTCTACCAGCATCAGTTGGTCAGGATTTGACTCACTCCACAGCTGAATGGCCTTTTGCAAGTCACTTTCAAATCTAAAAACAAGGATAGTAACACCTACTGCCTCAGGTTACTGTAAGCCTAAATAAAATGATTCATACAAAGTGCCTAATACGACGCTTGGAACATAGTAAGTGCTCAATATATAGTAGTTGCTATTAATAAAAGGAAGTCCAAATCCCACAAGACACAATTATAAGGAAAGTTTTCAACATCTCATTTTTTAGGAAAAAGGCTTTGCAAACCCACAATCTAACCGCATGTACCATTCCAAAGAAAAATAATCATACCAAGAATAGGAATTTGCCAAATAAGATGTAAGCAATACCAAATATTTTAAAAAACCAAAATTTTACGGTAACACAAAATAGCAATGTGCCAAGAACTAACCCCAGGCTCTGGCCTGTATAATAAATCTCTCTCCTATAAAGCTGACATACTTATGGGATTACCGTTTACATTAATAAGTTTTAAGGGTGGACACTGCTCACCTGCCAAGAAATGGTTCTCTCAGGCTTTCCATCTTCAGCGTTGGCTGTGTGGCGGGACAGACCACGGCACTGTCAGGCACTTCTGCTCTCCCTGGCCTCTGCCACCACCGAGTGGTGTGATCCTACGCAAGCTGTCCTGTTTAGTCATCTGTAAAATGAAGTGCTGGCTATACAATTCTGCTGCTCTAAAGCTCCTACAACCATGCAGATTTTAATATGTATTAATACTGGTTTAATAAAGAACTATCACTTCTTAATTAGCAATCTTAAAAACCTTATATAGCATACTGAATATCAGAATGATCACCTGGGGCTTTTTTTTTTGGCAGGAGTGGGCGAGAAATGATTCACATTATACGGATTTATATACTAAAATAAAATTGTCACATTTTCTTTGAGAAGTAAGAGGTTAACTTAAAAAATATTGGGGGTTATGTGGTCCCATGGTACATGCCATTTTCAAAGGTGGATCTTCTCTTAGCAAATGTTACTTTCTCAGTGGCTTCAAACTTATTCCGAATGGATCTATTATGTTAGTGGTCAATTTGGCTTACTTTTACATACCATTATCACTCATTAATTAGATGAGGTAATATATGAGAAAATAAACGGTGCTGTTTTTGTAGATTTCTGCAAAAGCTGTTGCCCAGCCTTTGAATTTCTATACTCGTTAGCCATCTACTCTTCGCTATATTCAGGGAGATGTGCTGGACCCACATAGGTTCTTGCTGGACTTACATCTAGTAGATCATCCATCCAGGCAAAACTGAGAGGTCGTGTAAGGGACACTTGACTCAGATTTCAGGGGAGGGGAAGGCCCTAGGGAAAGTGATTCTCAGCTGAAGTCTGAAGGTGAACAGCAAGGGTATAAGGGTGATGACTGGAGACAAGAGCACGTCTCACTCTCCTCCAGGTCTAGCTAGGGCATCACCTCCTCTAGCTGCTCAGGACCCTCCCTTCACACCGTAGGTTTTCCTGAAGCTGGGAGACTAAGTCCTGGTTTGTTTCAGGCAATCCTGCTCTGTCATTCTGGCACTAACTAGTAATAGTGACTCCTTACACTATCAAAATGGCAATCCACTCCAGTACTACTGCCTGGAAAATCCCACGGACAGAGGAGCCTTGTAGGCTACAGTCCATGGGGTCGCAGAGTCGGACAGGACTGAGCGACTTCACTCCTCTTTAAACTATCAAAAGTGCCTTGCTTGGGATGATCAATGATAGGATTACCCTATCCTTCTCCTGCTCCTGGTTTGCATGTCTGGCTCCCCAACATGACTGAGCTCCCTGAGGATATGGGCTCCATCTTACCTCTAAATCCACGGCATGGGCTTCATCTCATTCATCTTTGTATCCATAACCCTAGTCTCATGCCTGAGGCTCAATTCAGATTGAACATCACAGGCTTTCAATACAGTATTTGAAGAATGAAAAGCAAATATGAGGTAAAGAATTAGACTTGCAATCTTTACATCATGTTAAAAATATGGTTACATCTTTCACTAGCTGTGTGGCCTTCTAATTCTTGGGTTTTCACCTGGAAAATTAGGGATAATATTACCTTTTTCATAGGTGGAAAAGTTTAAAGGAGACAATGCAGGTAAAGTGCTTGAGCACAGCACTGAAATTCAGTGAGAACTCTTGTTGCAGCAACTACTACTGGACAATGATGAGCACAGCTCCTACTGCTGCAACCCTGCTCTAAGAAAATTAAACTAAAACCTAACAAGTATCCAGTGGGCACTTAAGAATTGTGCACTAAACAAATCTTGGCCTTATGCTAGACCAAGCTGGTAGGAGACCAGATTCTTGGATTACAAATGCATTAAATTACAATTTAGTGAGACTTCCCCAGTAGTGGTCCAGTTGTTAAGATTCCATGCTTCCACTGCAGGGGACACATGCTTCCACTCCAGGGTTTGATCCCTGGTCAGGGAACTAAAATCCCACATGCCAACACAGTGTGGCCAAAAAGATTTTAAAAATTACAATTTGGAAGTCAAAAGATTGGACTCTTTTAAGTTCAGTTTAAATAATAACAGAAGAAAAACCAACCTCATATCCACAAGAAGCACAGAACACAGAACACAGAAGCATTACCTGGCCACATTTTAGACATGTTAATTAACAGCGTTTAAACTTCATCTTTGTTAGAACCATGCCCTCTTTTAAAAGTTATTTTTCTGTAAGCATGCCAACTTTGATATTTGGGTCCATCTCTTTTTGAACTGTCAGCCTCTCAAGTTTTATGTGATTAATGTATATAGAGAAAATTAGAAAACGCTTCAGATTGAGTCAACAGTAGTTTTCTTTATCCCTCAATTATAATATCCTTTTTGCAGTATATCCTTGTTGAACATTTGGAATGAATTAAAACTTTAAACTTCCAGATGTTTAAACTACTACTGTAAATTCAAACTCATTAAAAAGGGCAGATTTACTACCTCTACTTAGTTTTGAAGTCTGTTGTTCACCCTGTCCAAATAATTTATGAAACCAAATACAGTGGTTAAGTATTCTTTTTATATAGTATTCATGGTAAGAAATAAGGGGCATGTAAAGAGGTCTGGAAATTAACTGCCATTTTAGCCAACCTATAGATCACACTTATTGTTGTTTCTAAGCTAGTAATTGTTTTCTGAAATTGATCTAGATTTTTATGCTAATCTGTACTAAAAATTACTTTGCTTTTTCTGGCCACAAAAAGCTGGCTACGGAAGAATATTTGATTACAGCAGAAGACAGCTGCACCCACTCTCATGAAGTAAATGAACCTGGATCTACAGTCCTTTGTGGTAGTGCCTTGGCAGCCAAACAAAGGNTTTCTGAAATTGATCTAGATTTTTATGCTAATCTGTACTAAAAATTACTTTGCTTTTTCTGGCCACAAAAAGCTGGCTACGGAAGAATATTTGATTACAGCAGAAGACAGCTGCACCCACTCTCATGAAGTAAATGAACCTGGATCTACAGTCCTTTGTGGTAGTGCCTTGGCAGCCAAACAAAGGTGGCAGCATTTCTACACCTAGTTTGTAAAGTCTCAGAAGTTTTGAGCTTCACTTTTTTTTTTTTTTTTTAACAAGGAACGCATGTTGACTATAATGAGCACATTTTTAGAGATGCTGTGCTGAATGTTGGCAATGGATAAAGCAAGAACATGAAAGCCCATTCCTAAAGCAAATATTTCTTTTACAAATCTTAAGAATGAAGTGGCTTTCACAATTAATTTTAAGACTGAAGGACTGGATTGAAGTACCTAGTTCTGGCATTTATTACCTATATAATCTGGGGCAATTCATTTACCTCTGTGAACTTGATTTCTCAACTGAAAAATGGGGATAATTCTTGCCTGAATTTTTTTTTAGAACTTGAATGATATATAATCAAGGTGCTTTGTAAGTTCTAAAATATATAAATATTAAAAAACATTCCAAGTATAATTTTTGTATGTTTAATGAATTACTTTAAACAGCACTTAAAAAGTAGCTATCACTAATATGAAACAAAAAACAGATCCTGCTAAGTTACTGCAGAGGAACTGGTCTCAAGAGGGGTGGGAAGTGGGATCTCTTTCAACTTAATCAATTATCACTTACTTCTTGGGGTTATTGCTAAGAGTTAAATAAAAATTACAAAAAAATATCAATAAACTATTTGTTCTCATTAATTTACAGGTAACAAATCCTATGTTAGGCTTTAACTTTTTATCCCCCAAAATAAGACTGGATATGTCAAAAGCAAAAATTCCTCCAATTACATATGCTAAATCTTGAATATATTTTAGTCTCTTTTAAAAATTGTTGTGATATGATATACAATCTTTTAAAAACCACACAAAGCTTTTATGGGTATCTGTGTTATTTTCTTTTAACTTCAGTAATATGATCCACTTAACTCTGTGCAGTATGTTTGTGCGTGTGTGTGCAGTTATCAGTACAACTGTAGTCCCATGGGCCAGCTCTAGGCTGTAAGTTCTGTAAGGAAGCACATCTGTTATTGCCAGCAGTTAACCCAGAAGCCTGGCACACAATAAGCATTCAACTAATATTTGTGGAGTGAATAGTGACTACACCAACTACACCAACCAAAATTATACTGATTATATTCTTTGCAGCCAAAGATGGAGAAGCTCTATACAGTCAGCAAAAACAGGACTGGGAGCTGACTGTGGCTCAGATCATGAACTCCTTATTGCCAAATTCAGACTTAAACTGAACAAAGTAGGGAAAACTACTAGACCATTCAGGTATGACCTAAATGAAATCCCTTATGATTATACAGTGGAAGTGACAAATAGATTCAAGGGATTAGATCTGACAGAGTACGTGAAGAACTATGGATGGAGGTTCGTGACACTGTAGCAGAGGCAGGGATCAAGACCACCCCCTAGAAAAAGAAATGCAAAATAGTTGTCTAAGGAGGCCTTACAAATAGCTGAGAAAAGAAGAGAAGCCAAAGGCAAAGGAGAAAAGGAAAGATACAAGCATCTGAATGCAGAGTTCCAAAGAATAGCAAGAAGAGATAAGAAAGCCTTCCTTAGTGATCAATGCAAAGAAATAAAGGAAAATAACAGAATGGAAAAGACTAGAGATTTCTTCAAGCAAATCAGATACCAAGGGAACATTTTATGCAAAGATGGGCATAATAAAGGACAGAAATGGTATGGACCTAACAGAAGCAGAAGACATGAAGAAGAGGAGGCAAGAATACACAGAGGAACTGTACAAAAAAGATCTTCACAACCCAGATGATCATGATGCTGTGATCACTCACCTAGAGCCAGACATCCTGGAATGTGAAGTCAAGTGGGCCTTAGGAAGCATCACTACCAACGAAGCTAGTGGAGGTGATGGAATTCCAGTTGAGCTATTTCAAATCCTAAAAGATGATGCTGTACAAGTGCTACATTCAATATGCCAGCAAATTTGGAAAACACAGCAGTGGCCACAGGACTGGAAAAGGTCAGTTTTCATTCCAATCCCAAAGAAAGGCAATGCCAAAGAATGCTCAAACTACTGCACAATTACACTCATCTTACGTGCTAGCCAAGTAATGCTCAAAATTCTCCAAGCCAGGCTTCCACAGTATATGAACCATGAACTTCCAGATGTTCAAGCTGCTTTTCGAAAGGCAGAGGAACTAGAGACCAAATTGCCAACATTTTCTGGATCATCGAAAAAGCAAGAGTTCCAGAAAAACATCTATTTCTGCTTTATTGACTATGCCAAAGCCTTTGGCTGTGTGGATCACAACAAACTGTGAAAACTTCTTAAATAGATGAGAATACTAGACCACTTGACCTGCAGTCTGAGAAATTTGTATGCAGGTCAAGAAGCAACAGTTAGAACTGGACATGGACAGCATACTGGTTCCAAATAGGAAAAGGAGTACATCAAGGCTGAATGTTGTCACCTTGTTTATTTAACTTCTATACAGAGTACATCATGAGAAATGCTGGACTGGATGAAGCAAAGCTGGAATCAAGATTGCTGGGAGAAATATCAATAACCTCAGATATGCAGATGACACCACCCTTATGGCAGAAAGCAAAGAACTAAAGAGCCTCTTGATGAAAGTGAAAGAGGAGAGTGAAAAAGTTGCCTAAAGCTCAACATACAGAAAACTAAGATCGTGGTCCCATCTGGCCCCATCACTTCATGGCAAATAGATAGGGAAACAGTGGAAACAGTGACAGACTTCATTTTGGGGGGGCTCCAAAATCACTGCAGATGGTGACTACCGCCAAGAAGTTAAAAGACGTTTGCTCCTTGGAAGAAAAGTTATCACCAA
Organism: Neotragus moschatus; assembly: GCA_006410615.1. NCBI lineage: Eukaryota > Metazoa > Chordata > Mammalia > Artiodactyla > Bovidae > Neotragus > Neotragus moschatus. Next base: position 817,616 of record SJYA01002100.1, on the reverse strand, counting down.
CCTAGATAACATATTAAAAAGCAGACACATTACTTTGCCAACAAAGGTCTGTTTAGTCAAGGCTATGGTTTTTCCAGTGGTCATGTATGGATGTGAGAGTTGGACTATAAAGAAAGGTGAAAGCCGAAGAACTGATGCTTTTGAACTATGGTGTTGGAGAAGACGCTTAAGAGTCCCTTGGACTGGAAGGAGATCCAACCAGTCCACCCGAAAAGAAATCTGTCCTGAATATTCCTTGCAAGGACTGATGCTGAAGCTGAAACTCCAATACTTTGGCCACCCGGTGAGAAGAACTGACTCACTGGAAATGATCCTGATGCTGGGAAAGATAGAAGGCAGGAGGAGAAGGGGATGACAGAGGATGAGATGGTTGGATGACATCATTGACTCAATGGACATGAGTTTGAGTAAGCTCTGGGAGTTGGTGGTGGACAGGGAGGCCTGGCGTGCTGCAGTCCATGGGGTCGCAAAGAGTCGGACACAACTGAGCAACTGAACTGATTCACTGGAAGGACTGATGCTGAAGCTGAAGCTCCAATACTTTGGTCACCTGATGTGAAGAGCTGACTCATTAGAAAAACCCTGATGCTGGGAAAGATTGAAGGCAGGAAGAGAAGGGGACGACAGAAGATGAGACGGTTGGATGGGATCACTGACTCAATGGACGTGACTTTGAGCAAGCTCTAGGAGATGGTAAAGGACAGGGAAGCCTGGTGTGCTGTAGTCTATGGGGTTGCAAAGAGTCAGACACGACTGAGTGACTGAACTGAACACCAACCTCTATCTAATCTTGCAAAAATGATAATCTCTATTTCAACTATAGAGAGAAATATATAGACTCAATCTACCTTCCAAGACCAGAGCTTATGAAGATGCTTAACAAATCTGGGTTTTTAAGCTTTTAATAAATTCCCCAATTAACTTGGAGAACATACATAAATTATGATAACAAGTGGTAGGCATCTTAAAAGCTTAACCAACGCTTGCTACATGAATGTTTTGGATGAATTATTATATAGCACACTGAAAACAGGGCCCTATTTTAGAGTCCTGGTCATAACAATGAGAAGTCTTCTGAACCAGCCTTGTTAACTTGTTTAGACCAAAATATGTGGTGAAAGTGACATTCTGTGAGTTCTGGAGCCCATGCTTTGAAGCTACTGCCTTTGCCTTCTTGTACTCTGAGACCAGAAGTGTTAGTAGCTCAGTTGTGTCCCATTCTTTGTGATCCCATGGACTGTAGCTTACCAGGCTCCTCTGGCCATGGAATTCTCCAGGCAAGAAAACTGGAGTGGGTTGCCACACCGTTTTCCAGGGGATCTTCCCAACCCAAGAATTGAACCTGGGTCTCTCGCATTGCAGGTAGATTCTTTACTGTCTGAGCCACCAGGTAAGTCCCTATAACCATGCCACAAGCCCAAAATAAAAGACCACATGGACAGGCCCAGTTGTCCCATCTAGGCCCCTAGCCAATCTGCCAACTGAATGAAGAGCCAGATGAGATTAGCAAAAGAACAATTCAAAACGGGTGGTTTAGCTTTTTTTCTTTTCTTTTTAAGCCACTGTTTTGGGATACCATTAAGTAGTAACAGATGATTGATGATAAGTTATCTAACTCTCATAGTGCAATGTGTGGTTTTACAGTTGAGGAAATATACCCAGATTACACAATCTGCCAAGGTCAAACCGATACTTAAGTGTCCTAAGAACTAGATGCAGCTACTAAAAGGCCTGCTCTGTGTCTCCTCCTCTGTCATCCTGCCATCATGAACCTGAACAGTTCTGTCAAGGACAGAGGTACCTGTTAAGAGCTTTGGATATAAGAAAAACTGTTATCATTTTTATAGCTTGCATGGGTAATGTGTCCTGATTTGACACATCTGCCGTTTGTCAACAAGAAAATGCACTACTATCAGTTCAGTTCAATTCAGTCGCTCAGTCATGTCCGACTCTTTGTGACCCCATGATTCGCAGCACACCAGGCCTCCCTGTCCATCACCAACTCCCGGAGTTCACTCAAACTCATGTCCATCAAAGTTGGTATATGCCATCCAGCCATCTCATCCTCTGTCGTTCCCTTCTCCTCTGCCCCCAGTCCCTCCCAGCATCAAGCTCTTTTCCAATGAGTCAACTCTTTGCATGAGGTGGCCAAAGTATTGGAGTTTCAGCTTTAGCATCAGTTNAAACTTCCTCAATTGTTCCTAATGCAACAGATACTCCCATAACAGGCACTGATTTTGCCAACCACATATTTAAGGCACAGGAAGAGCAGAGTGTGTAGATAGCTTGGGGATATTTCTCTAAAAGTCTAGAAGCAACAACTTTCATTTTGGATGAAAATCCACTAGATACAATGTAAGCCTGGCCACGACAGTACTCCATGTTTAATCCCCATTTCTCAGTTATTGTAGTGTGAAATTTTACAGCCAAAATTTCTGCATCAGCTTCATAAGGCAGGAAGCCTACAAATTCCTCTCTCAGGTTGTGAGCTTCATCGACAAACCTCACCAACACAGGCAGGTGCTCCTCCCCTGCTATGTCCACCACATCATCAGTGATGATAGAAAAGAAGTGAGAATCTCTCACTTCCCTGAGGGTTTCTTCCCGAATGCAGCTCTCACAGATCTCCAGCATCTGTTTCTGCTGTGTTTTGGAACAGAACAATGTGTTAACTGCTGTTGTCTCAAAGCGCTTTCTCAGAACCTCTTCACCAGAATTGATCCGGCACTCTAGCAGTGCTTGAAAGTTATCAGGAGTAAAAAGACCTTCTGGGATTTCATCAGCTTCATGTCCATCCAGAGGTATGTTTTGTTTTCCCATAAGAATCAAAATTTCAAATAAAGATTTTAAATATTCTTTGTTTTCCTTCTCTTCAAGAGTTAAAGGTAAAATGTCTTCATCCTGCTCTTCACCCCCTTCCTCTGCACTGGGATTCTGAGCATTGCTGTTGTTTATTTCCTTATGTTTTGGTTCCTGTTCAGAAGTTTCATCAACTGGAAAACAAAGAATTTTATAAGCAGGTTCATAAGGAATCATACAAACAAAAAATTACACATTTGACTGGTTAAATATTTAAAATTCACATATTCATTCATTCAACACTCACAAGGCACCTACTAGACCACAGACTAGGATGCAGAGATTAAATTAAGACACACTCTAGTAGAGGAGACAAATACTGTGAATGAATATATATTCATCCTACATGTCAATGCTATTATGAGAGGAACAATTTCTTATAAATTTAAGAAGGCACGTTACATATACAGAGTAATAACAGACAGGCCACGCTGTCACAAAAAAGGACCGGACGGACTAACATTTACTGAGGCACTGTGTTGTGCTCTTATATGTAGCAGACTGCTCCCTCTACAGGCATGTTATCAACCCCATTTACAAATGAGGACAGTAAATAATTGCCAAGGTCACAGACAGAGGTGAAAATTCAAATCCAAGCCTGTCTGGCTCCAAGGTCCATGCTGACACTTTTAAGCAATACTTTTATATGGGAGATGAGACAATATACTACAAATTATATTCATGCAATTTCTAGGGCAATATTAGTATATTAATAGAAATCTCTTCATTTGTGGATGAGAGAACTGAAGCCCTGAGGTTAAGGGTTCTGACCATAGTCATATTCACAACCCTGTAAGTCCTGGCCCCTGTGGCCCCTTTTTTAACCATCATGGGTTCATAGAAGCTCCAACAACAAAATGAATGTGTAGTTCCCCAAATCTGGCACCCTGTTTTAAGGCACAGAATATCCTTCCCTCCTTTCTTTGCCTGACTCCATGTCTCTTCAACTATAAAGGGGGAAAATAATAGTACTTACCTCGGGGGTACTGTGAGAATTACATGAATTAATATATGCAAAGCTCTTAATGACTTGGCACACAGTAAGCACTCAGTAAAAAATTACGTTAATAATAATAGCAGTAGTAGGAAGAGATAGGAAAGGAAGATTAAAAGTAAAAATTGATATGAACAAAAACCCCTCTAGTCCTCATTTTTTGGTGACACAGCTCAGGCATCAGCACCTGGAGAACAGCTACAATGACTCCTATTCTCCATAAAGCTAAGTATCTCAACAGCACTTAGTCTTTAAATTTTTACCAAGAACTTAGTATGCACCACAGGTTGCTTGGACAGAGATTCAGCTCCTTTCCTGCCCTACAGTGAGATACTCTGCCTTGTGCCCTGCCACACTGGGAGCCCCTAGTGGAAAGAGAGAAGGCCAAGTGCATGGCATAGTGGTACTCAATAAAGACTAACTGAGCTAAGATTTTATCTCACAGACAATTCCAGACCATAGGACGATGCCTATCACACTCTTACATCATTCTCACAATAGGTTTTTGGACATAAAACATATTTATTTGTCCTTACCAGGTCAAGGCCTTTTAAAAAGGCATTCAGAAGTTGAGTCATTAACACTATCACTTACTTTTTTTCTGTTTCAGTGTCCTGATTTCATCTTCACTCTAAATAATAAGAAAAAAAGAAAAAAATATCTTTAAGAAAACTGAACTCCAGTATATCATCACAGATTCAAGTAAAAAGCATATTATGAGTCAAATGTAATTCATTTTTTCTGGCCATGCCATGCAGCATGTGGAATCTTAGTTTCCTGTCCAGGAACTGAACCTATGACCCCGCAGTAGAAGTGTGAAATCTTAACTACTGGACCACCTGGAAGTGCTCAAATTTAATTCTTTCAAGAGCATAAATTCTTCATAAAGAATACATTCTTCAAACAAACAGACGACAAGCAAACTAGAATCATCTGCTAATGACTCCAAGTTTATAATAAAATACTAGAGGGTAAAGAATACATCATTTAACTTACTTTATACCTAAATCATCATAATTTGGGGTTACAAGTATGTGCTGGCTAATAAAAGGCATGAACATATATGATGGCATTTGAGGTCAAACTCAAGGTCCATAAATCATGCCCCTCTTCCCTAGTCTAACGCCAGGGGATGTCATGTAAAAGGGAGTTGCTGGAGTCCAGAACCTAACACAAAAGCTGTGAGCAATCTCTGAGAAGCAGAAAGTGACAATGCCAAAATGGAAGAGAAATGGATATAAACAGCATAGAGAGCTAAGTAGCATATTCAGGCTTAGACTGAGGGAGAACTTTCCAAATGTGTCCTTTTCTCCCTCCAACCCACTGTAATTATTAGCTCACACCCCACCCCATTACTATTGTAGGGCATGAAAGCAGCAGTACCAGTGACAGCTAGAGACAGCAGGGTACCTGCTGGGCAGCACAGGACATGGTACTGATAAAAGGTCAGCAGGTCAGTCAGTCTGGAACATTTCCTCCTTATCCTATGGGCTGTGGAGTTACAAGGATGGCAGATCTGGAAGTGAGCCTGTTGTAAGATATCTGAGGTTCTTTGACGGACAGAGAACAGGAAACGATAGCTACAGGATGGGAAGTGATTGAGCTCCTCACCCCTGCTTCATATTACTAAGAAGAAAGCTGATGTGCAGTGTCAGCACTCATTTATGAGAAGTCCCAGAAAAAAAACAGAGCATAAGAAAAGCATGAAGAAATAAAAACTGAGGATTCCTCAGAACTGCACAATGTAAGTCTGGATAAGAAAAAACCTCACATTCAGATATAGTTTAGTCAAATTTGAAATATCAAATATAAAGAAAATATTTAAAGGAGAAAAATGCATTCACCTTAACAGGAACAAGAATGAGACTGGCATTGACATCAACAGCAATAATGGATGAAAAAAATTAGAAAATATCACATAGACTATACATACCCTCTATGCATCAAATATGTGGGGGCAAGAAGTTTTACAAAATAAACCCATATCTAGAAACTAAAAACAAAAACCATCTTATGTTAAAGAAGTAGGGGAAATTACAAAACACAGTTGAACAATGAAAGCACTACATGTCTAAAATTGCAGGATATAGCTAAAATATAGACATTTATAGCTTTGAATACACATAAATAAGTTAAACATTCAAGAAGCTAAAGAAGAGTCAAACAATAAATTCTTCGAATCTAGCAGAAATCAATAAAATAGCTCATAAGTACAGCAATCAGTGATAAAACTCACTACTGTTTCTTTGAAAAGAGTAATTTCAGGAGCAGAGAAAGGCAAGCAGCCTAAAACTCTAGGTGACACTCATGTTTTGGAAACACATAAAGAACAAGAAGAAAGAAACAAATAAATAAACAGAAATGGTAATCAAAATATTCCCTCATCCACCCAAAGCCCTCTGATGATTTTACTAAGTTCAACCTAACTTTCAAGAGCAGACAATATCTACCTTATATAATTTTCTCTAGGAAAATTAAAAGAGAAAAAAAGAAAAGTTATCTAACTCATTTTATGAGGCCAATGGATCTCTGATATCATAACTGTGTAAGAATACATGAAAAGAAATTACAGGTCAAGACTTACAAATGCAAAACTGACCAACTAAATTGAACAGTATATGAAAATGAAAAGAAATATACTGCAATCAATTAGGCAAAGATGGTTCAACATCAGCAAATCCATCAATGTTATTCACTAAGCATTAAAGAGTTGACTCATTGGAAAAGACTTTGATGCTGGGAGGTATTGGGGGCAGGAGGAGAAGGGGACGACCGAGGGTGAGATGGCTGGATGGTATCACTGACTCTATGGACGTGAGTCTGAGTGAACTCCGGGAGTTGGTGATGGACAGGGAGGCCTGGCGTGCTGCGATTCATGGGGTTGCAAAGAGTCGGACACGACTGAGCGACTGAACTGAACTGAACTTACTCCCTGGAAGGAAAGTTATGACCAACCTAGACAGCATATAAAAAAGCAGAGACATTACTTTGTCAGCATGTCCGTCTAGTAAAAGCTATGGTTTTTCCAGTAGTTATGCATGGATGTGAGAGTTGGGCTAGAAAGCTAAGCGCTGAAGAATGGATGCTTTTGAACTGTGGTGCTGGAGAAGACTCTTGAGAGTCCCTTGGACTGCAAAGAGATCCAACCAGTCCATCCTAAAGGAGATCAGTCCTGGGTGTTCACTGGAAGGACTGATGTTGAAGCTGAAACTCCAACACTTTGGTTACCTGATGCAAAGAGCTGACTCATTTAAAAAGACCCTGATGCTGGGAGGGATTGGAGGCAGGAGGAGAAGGGGATGACAGAGGATGAGATGGTTGGATGTCCTCAGCGACTCAATGGACATGGGTTTGGGTGGACTCCAGGAGTTGGTGATGGATCAGGGAAGCCTGGCATGCTGCAGTTCATGGGGTCACAACGAGTTGGACACGACTGAGTGATTGAACTGAACTGAAGCATTAAAGAAGGGGGGAAAAAAGAACAGATACAATGAAAATATTGATAAGTTCTGTAAGATTAAAAAAAAAACCCTCTTAATATGAGGACTAAAAAAAAAATAAAGGGTATTTCTTTAAATTGATAAAAAAAAAATTACTCAACAATACCAATGGAAACATCACATTTAATGGAACAAGACAAGTGTACCAGCCATGACATTCCTGGGACTACTTGATACCATACTAGAGATGATCCTGACCAAACAATAAGACAGGCAACAGAAAACATTAAAATTGGAAGACTGAAAGAAGAGGCAAATTTGTCCTTATTTATAGATGATACAATCAACTACATAGAAAACCCAGTAGACTATTACAATTAATCTTAAAAAAAAGGATCTTCAAAATTGGTGGAGGGATTTTCCTGGTGGCCCAGTGGTGAATCCGCCTTGCCATGCAGGTGGCACACCTTTGATCTCTACTTGGGGAACGAGGACCCCACATGCCACAGAGCAACTAAGCCCTTGTGCCACAACAACTGAGGCTGTACACCAATTATAGAGAGTCCGTGGACCACACAAAAAAATCCCGCATGATGCAGTGAAGATCCCATGAGCCTCAACTAAGACCCAACACAGTCAAATAATTTTTTTAACTGGTGGAAACAATCTCTTAACCAGAAATACATAATCTTACCATAACTTAGCAAGTAATTAAGGAAGGATGTACACATTCTCTTCTAAAGAACAACAAAAATCTTGAAAATTTTTCAAAATTTTTACTTTCTGCACTTCTAAATTATTATACTTTTTTTTTTTTTTTTAGTGTTTATTTACTTGGCTGCACTGGATCTTAGCTGCAGCACGCGAGATCTTGAATCTTCACTGCAGCATGTTGTTTAGTTACTCAGTCGTGCCCAACTCTTTTCGACCCTATGGGCTGTAGCCCATCAGGGTCCTCTGACCATGGGATTTCCCAGGCAAGAATACTGGCGTGGGCTGCCATTTCCTTCTCCAGGGGATCTTCCTGACCTAGGGATCAAACCCAAGCCTCCCGAAAGTCTCCTGTATTACAGGCAGATTCTTTTACCGCTGAGCCACACTGCAGCATGCGAAATCCTTTAGTTGCGTGTGCCATGTGGGATCTAGTTCCCTGATTAGGGAGTAAAGCTGGGCCCCCTGCTTTGGAAGTGAGGAGTCTTAGCCCATGGACCACCAGAGAATTCCTATTTTGAAAGTATTTTAATAGTCTTTTCACAGAACTAGTAGCTTTGTCAATGACTGCTCTGCTACTTGATAGCTATTTTATTATTTTTTTTCCATTCATGGATATGACTAATTAACATTGTAAAAATATTAATTCAAAGTATATATAATGAAAATCTCAACCCAGAATATGACAAAAGGATTCTCAAATTCACATGGCAGAATAAAAGTCTACAAATAGCTAAGACAATTTTGAAAAAGAAGATTTAAGAAATCACTCTATTTGAAAATGATATAATCTAAAGCAATGTAAGGGGCAGCATCTTATACAGACTGATTAACAGACTATGTTGGGAAAACTTGATCCCTATAAATACAAAGGTAAATTAGATCTCTACTGGACACTATACAAATTCAAATGGATCAAAGATCTGATTATGAAAGGTAAATATAGAAGAAAATGAGGAAAACTAGACAAATGTTATGTTTAAAAAGCACATGGCCAATGGACTGAAATGACTCATTAAGTACAGGAGCACGGATACAAATGGAGGAAGGTGAGGAATGAGAATGGTTATAAGGAAAAAAAATAAGGGGCTTCCTGGTGGCAATGATGACGGAAAGCCATGGTCTGAGGAGTCTGAGTAATTTCATTTTGTTCATTTGAGGTCAACAAAAAACAGGCAGGTTTTAAGGATATCAAAGGTTTACAAAAAACATGTACAAAGATGCCATTATGGAGAGACTTAAAAGCTTTTATAAACCCGGTGAGTACTTAATAGTGATGGAATCCTTATCTTCAGTAAAACTACCCATGTTTTAACTTTCACTCTTTCCCTTTCTTAATTCCTTTGTGCCAAAATATTCTAGAAATATACCTCAGTCCCATTTTCTTTACCACAAAGGAAGAGGTGAGTTTTTTCTCCTGCTTCCCTGGAGGAAAGTGATTTAGGAGCCCATAATTAACAGCATGAAATTAACATGAAACTAAAAGACACTGAGTCCTCAGTTATGACCAACCTAGACAGCATATTAAAAGGCAGGGACATTACTTTGCTGACAAAGGTCCATCTAGTCAAGGCTATGGTTTTTCCAGTAGTCACATATGGATGTGAGAGTTGGACTATAAAGAAAGCTGAGGGCTGAAGAATTGATGCTTTTGAACTGTGGTGTTGGAGAAGACTCCTGAGAGTCCTTTGGACAGCAAGGAGATCCAACCTGTCCATCTGAAAGGATATCAGTCCTGAATATTCCTTGGAAGGATTGATCCTGAAGCTGATATTCCAATACTTTGGCCACCTGATGCGAAGAGCTGACTCATCTGAAAAGACACTAATCCTGGGAAAGACAGAAGGCAGGAGGAGAAGGAGCCAACGGAGGATGAGATGGTTGGATGGCATTACTGACTCAATGGACATGAGTTGGAGTAAACTCTGGTAGTTACTGATGGACAGGGAGGCCTGGCATGCTGCAGTCCATGGGGTGGCAAAGAGTTGGACATGACTGAACAAGTGAACAGAACTAAACTGAATTAACAGCATACTTTGGCTCAAGTCAACAAGTATCAACTGGCTAAATTTGAGGAAGATTTTTCCAAAGCAAATACTAAAACAAACTAAACACCTCAGGTCCATGCTACTTCAATAACCATGGCATTAATCCCCTGTAATGCTACACCTGATATAGAGAGTAACTTGGTTCAATGTTAACATGAATGCATCTATACTAGATTTCATAATATTATAGAGGATGGAAAAGCTGGAAGCACATTGACATACCAATTCTTTTATTCGTTTTCTGTGTCTACTATGTGGATTATTCAAATGGCTGGTAAGATCGAATATTGTTGGTATGGCATTATCTCGGAGAACTGTCCTGTAAGGACTCTGAAAAAGAAAAATGTGTTAATGCAGAACAGTCCTTAAAAATACATCACACACAAACAAAATTGATTGTTAATGATTTCTCCAGTACTACTTAAACTCCAATTCTAAAGTGTAGAGACTTGCAGAATTGATAATGTCAGTCCAGATCAGCTAATTATTTCTAACTCCTTTTACATTTGTCCTTCTGGCAATCTTATAAATGAAGGAACTGAACTGATGACAGGCATAAAAAGTAAAATGTATTTGTATCATATATATATTTTTTCTACCTCAGTTCTTCCATAAGCCTACAAAGCAAAGCAGGCACAGAAGTTTCTCAAATAAGCTATCCTCTGATAGGTTTCATAATAACTCTTCCCTCCTTTACCTCCATTCACTCCTCCTTCGCTACTATTACTGAGAAGCGTTAAGGCACTGTGAAATAATACTGATGAGGACCCAAGAGACCAAGAGCTTCCCTGGTGGCTCAGACAGTAAAAAATCTGTCCTCAATGCAGGAGAACCAGGTTTGATCCCTGGGTTGGGAAGATCCCCTGGAGAAGAGAATGGCTACCGACTCCAATATTCTTGTCTGGAGAATTCCATAGACAGAGAAGCTGGTGGGCTACAGTTCATGGGGTCAAAATGAGCTGGACACTATTGAGCCACTAATACTTTCACAGGAGGCTTAGGGGCTTGTCCTTATTCTACCAGCGACTCACCCTGAGATGCTAGACAAATACTTTTCCTTTCTAGAGTCAGTTTCTTTTGAATAAAACTCAGGTATTGAATTAGATGAAGTTATTCACACACTAATGATCATAATGCTCACCATTTCAGTTACCCAACCACCTATACTTTTTCATAATCGACTCCCTTTTTTAACTAACAAAATCTTAAGGAATAAAAACTATAAAATAATGATTTGATGAGCTAGTTATATTTTTAACACATATTATAAAATTTAAGATAAAAACAGATTCATGTGCCACTTGATATCCCTCATATGCCACAAGTTATACACATAATCAGATTTCTGCAAACACTGAACCAGGTATTTCTAAATTTCCTTCTAATTATAATATTCTTATCACTGAAGGGTGACCAATCTCTATCCTTATAAACTAATTCAATCTGACTAGAAGCTGGATGCAAATTTAGATGGTGACAGTCTCCTATAGCCAGACAGACTAGAGGTCAGGTAGGGACAAGAAGTTTATTAAGAGGAAGAGTAACAGATGAATAACTGCTACTACATTCCCTTAGCTAGTCCAAAGAAACTGTGCTTTTAATGTCTTCCCAAATTTGCACTGATAAAAACAAAACACACTTCAGTTTAAAAAGCTTTTGTGGGAGCAATGATTGTTTCAAAGCTAATAAAGCAGATTCAAAGTATACGTCAAACAAAAGTAACAATCCCCATATTGTTTTAACTCAAGGAAAGGAGGTTAGGAAAATATAATGGAAAAATATGTAATTAAAGAGAACACACTTAAGTTTTATCTAAAGAACTGTTAAACACATTTGGGAAGAATTTCTATTTCTATTCAATATTTTCTAGTTCAATCACAAGCCTCAGGGAAAACACAAAGAAGAAAATCTGTTTCTAAATGACATTCAACTTCCAGTCCTGGGCCAATTATCCTCAGTCTACTAAGGAGTTTGAATCAGGGATTGATATGGTACACAATCACTGAAGGGCACAAACACAATACTATACCCTAAGTGCTTTAGCTTTCCTGCTTGGCAAACATCTCAAAAAGCAAAACCATATCCATATACAGAGTGAAGTCTTGATATCTTCCAATTAAATAAATAGGGGAGGGATAAAACACCATGAAGAACTTAGAAAAATCATATAAAATTAATTTTCTATAAAGCAAAGATATTACAGAACCAAAAAACAATACATGAATAAAAAACATGCAATATTTTTACACCTACTCATAAGTACCCATGCCAAAAAAGGCTACATTCTATTCCTGTGCATGACAATTTTTATTCAGTATCAAAATTTAATCTTTAACTGCTGAATGAAGGCTTGAGTATAAAGTAATGATCTTACTTTAGCATCAGAGATAATATTTAGCTTTGGTTGAACTAACCGCAAATGTTTACTGATGAGATCTTAAATGCCAAACTAATGAATTCAAAACCCTTAACAACATTTGGGTATAAATATTAGATAATCTAGCTTTTAACAGCAATATCTTCTATATATGGAGATGAAAATCTCTCACATTTGTAATAACTGATTTAAGATTAAAAATTATGTGGAAATTTAAAAAGTGAAAATAGTTCTGTTCTATGCTCTGACTAAACAAGAATAGAAGTGAACTATATATTTTATATTTCTCACATTAATCTTGTTGGAATTAACTGATTAAGAAATGGTATTTATTAATAAAATAAAAATTTTTAAATGCATATGGTGTGTGTATTCAAAATAATTTGGGATATTTTTATTTAATGTCAAGAACATAAAGTTTGCCTTTTAAACATATGAAATCTTTTGATCATTACCCTGTTAACAAACCAAGGCAAAAATATCCCTCAAATATTTGTGATTAAACTGTTGAACCGGAATAGGCTCACCTCCCAATGACTTCACAAGTATCTGCTTCAATTAATTTTGAGAAATAAAATAACCCAATCATTCTTTAGTTTTCTGATGCCTCTGCAAAATGTATCTGAAAAAAATATCAAAATAAATTGCTGCATAACAATATATAGTGTATCTTCAAATTAAGTTTATGTCTATCCCAATAACTGATGACAGTTATGCCTAAACAAGAATATTTGTTTTCATACCTAAGCAAGAATACTTAACAAAATTGTCTTCCTAACTAGTTTCTAAAGTGTTTCAAGTCTGCTTTATTTCAATCAAATCTGTCTTATCTGTGCCTTTTACAAATCAAAACAGTAATAGAATCACAGCCGGTTAAAAATCTTAGACCTCAGGAATTATTTGGTCTAAATTCTTCATTAGAAATTGAGGCTAAGAGAAGAGAAGTGACCTGGACAAATTTACAGTTAACTGTAATAAGACTGAGAAATTCAGGTCTTGATATGAAATTGCAAATTACTGATGAAAATGTTTTTGTCACATGAACTGTATGATTTGCTTCCTATTGTATCCAGCACATAAAAATTAAGGGTAGGTTCTAATAGTACACACACAAGTTTACAAAGAGCTCTATCCCTTGATGAAGATTTCACTCATATAAAAGCTCTAGAGAAGCTGTTCCAAATAAAAATGCCAAATTCACCTTAAACATACACATTTATAATCATCTAAAATTTTCTGAAGGCTACAAAAAAAGTTTAAAAAGTGGTGACCTTTGATAAAAGTGGGAATGGGGCATCAGAAATAGAAGGGTTAAAACACACACACACATATACACAAAGGTTTTTAAGAACAAAATAGGTACTACTATTAAGTTCCAAATCTGTCTTCATCTTAAAGGAAAAAAAAGTGGCAGGGTGTAAGGATACTCTCCAACATTAATATATAAAGATTTACATTTCCAACCAAATAGTGAGTGAAAACAAAACAAAAAAACAAACCCTCTGCTTACTTACAGTTCTACAGATCATAGAAGTTTCAAAGTGTTTGGCACACAATCGATAATGTTTATTTAGTTGATCAGGTGTTTTATCTTCTAAGTCTGCTCTCCTACAGTTCTCCACCCACTTCTGGCACCTACAAAAATAAAGCCAAAATAAAACTACAGGATACGAGCTTAACATTTAAATTTCAGCATTCAGTTTTAAAGTAAATACCTGTTATGGATAATAGATTTCTGCTCCTCTAGACCCAAAAGTATAACATGATTTGCAGAAGCNGTCTGCTCTCCTACAGTTCTCCACCCACTTCTGGCACCTACAAAAATAAAGCCAAAATAAAACTACAGGATACGAGCTTAACATTTAAATTTCAGCATTCAGTTTTAAAGTAAATACCTGTTATGGATAATAGATTTCTGCTCCTCTAGACCCAAAAGTATAACATGATTTGCAGAAGCTGATTAACAACAAAATGAGAGCTGGTAGAAACCTCAGAAATCATTTAGTACATTCATTTACAGACAAAGTTAAGAAGTAACTTGTCAGAGTCATGTACAAAATTAGCAGTAAAACTAGAACTTAAACTTGAATCTTTCAACTCCCAGGACATCCTAGCATCACAGAGAGGACTTAATGATCAGCAGTACAAGCAAAAAACTGCACAACCATGAGGCCAATGGCTTAACATTCCCCTTAGGATTTCAACTTAAACAAGCATATGGAAAACACATTGTCACTGTAGAAAATTACAATGTAGATGTTCTATAAATAACTAGAGTTTATTATGGAAGCATAATGGCTATATTCATCTGCTTTATTATAAACATGATTATCTACAATGATATGAGCAAACTAGATTGTAAGCTCCATGAATGCAGGGATTGTGTCTACACAATCTAGTACTAAGAGAGTACTAGTGTTAAGAGATAGTGACTGAGACAAAGTCCATGTCCTCTTGGTGCTTAAATACCTGTAGGAAAAAATTAACATCATCTTCATCATCATAATGCTATTGAGCACTTATTAAGAGCCAGCTGCTGCTGTTGCTGCTGTTTAGTCACTAAATCATGTCTATTTGTGACCCCATGGACTGTATCAGACACTGCTCTAAATTGTTTTCAAAGAGGATAGAAATGTTCTATGCACCTAAAAGAGCAAAACTAAGCTCTTGGTAGAAATTTCAGGAAAACAAAATTACCATGGTAAAATGTTGATTATCTAACCTAAAATTGTAAAGCATTTCATTTGACCAAGAGGTATTAATTACTATACACAGTAGGGATGCCTAAGATGTCTGTATTTTAATCACATCCTTACATAGTTGTACAATGTGATTATAAATATTTTGATTTCACACCTAAATTATTGGGTACAAAAACTCACTATGAAACAATTGCCATATTGCTAGAGTTAAGTTTGTTTCTTAATTCTTAAATCTCTGGAGATCTTCCACACAGAACATCACTGTATTATTTCTGAACCAAACTGAAATAGCTTTCTGATAAAAACAAGACTCAGATTCAATCAAGAATAAGTTGAGCAGTTCAGTTCAGTCGATGAGTTGTGTCCGACTCTTTGCAACCCTGTGAATCACAGCATGCCAGGACTCCCTGTCCATCACCAACCCCCGGAGTTCACTCAGAACTCATGTCCATCAAGTCGGTGATGCCATCCAGCCATCTCATCCTCTGTCGTCCCCTTCTCCTCCTGCNATTCCAGCTTGTGCTTCCTCCAGCCCAGCGTTTCTCATGATGTACTCTGCATAGAAGTTAAATAAGTAGAGTGACAATATACAGCCTTGACAGACTCCTTTTCCTGTTGGTGAGAGAAGCAAGGTCCGATGCTGTAAAGAGCAATATTGCATAGGAACCTGGAATGTTAGGTCCATGAATCAAGGCACATTGGAAGTGGTCAAAGAGGAGATGGCAAGAGTGAACATAAACATTCTAGGAATCAGTGAACTAAAATGGACTAGAATGGGTGAATTTAACTCAGATGACCATTATATCTACTACTGTGGGCAGGAATCTCTTAGAAGAAATGGAGTAGCCATCATGGTCAACAAAATAGTCCAAAATGCAATCTCAAAAATGACAGAATGATCTCAGTTCGTTTTCAAGGCAAACTATTCAGTAACACGGTAATACAAGCCTATGCCCCAACCAGTAACTCTGAAGAAGCTGAAGTTGAATGGTTCTATGAAGACCTACAAGACCATCTACAAGTAACACCCAAAAAACATGTCCTTTTCATGATAGGGGACTGGAATGCAAAAGTAGGACGTCAAGAAACACCTGGAGTAACAGGCAAATTTGACCTTGGAATACGGAATGAAGCAGGCCAAAGGCTAATAGAGTTTTGCCAAGAGAATGCTCTGGTCATAGCAAACACCCTCTTCCAACAACATAAGAGAAGACTCTACACATGGACATCACTAGATGGCCGAAATTGAAATCAGATTGACGATATTCTTTGGAGAAGCTCTACACAGTCAAGCAAAAACAAGACCTGGAGCCGACTGTGGCTCAGATCATGAACTCCTTATTGCCAAACNCTAATAGAGTTTTGCCAAGAGAATGCTCTGGTCATAGCAAACACCCTCTTCCAACAACATAAGAGAAGACTCTACACATGGACATCACTAGATGGCCGAAATTGAAATCAGATTGACGATATTCTTTGGAGAAGCTCTACACAGTCAAGCAAAAACAAGACCTGGAGCCGACTGTGGCTCAGATCATGAACTCCTTATTGCCAAACTCAGACTTAAATTGAAGAAAGTAGGGAAAAACCACTAGACCATTAAGGTATGACCTAAATCAAATCCCTTATGATTATACAGTGGAAGTGAGAAATAGATTTAAGGGACTAGACCTGATAGAGTGCCTGATGAACTATGGATGAAGGTTCGTGACATTGTACAAGAGACAGGGATCAAGACCATCCCCAAGAAAAAGAAATGCAAAAAAAGCAAAATGGCTGTCTGAAGAGACTTTACAAACAGCTGTGAAAACTTGAGCATAGGGCCCAATGAACTACACCTACTTGTTCCACATCAAATACCTAGAAATAAATCTAATGAAAGATGTATAAGACTTCTAATAGAAAATACTTTTAATTTTTATTGTTTCTTTTAGAAAAAAATTTAAATAAATAAACGGAACAATACACAAGTTCATGGACTGGTACACTGAATCCTAAAGATATCAATTCTTCTCAAAATGATTTACTGATTTAATATAATCACAATCCCAAGAAGTTCTTTTATGCATGTCTTTGTGCATGAGAGAGAGAAATGACAAAGATCATTCTAAAACTTTTTATACAGAAATTCAAAGGATCAGCATAGTCAAGACAATCTTGGGGGGGGGGGGGAGTCAAAAGACCTATATTACCAGATAGACTTATTACAAAGCTTATTAAAACTGTGGTATTGAACTTCTCTGGTAGTCCAAAGATTAAGACTCAGCTTCCACTGCAGGGGATGTGGGTTTCATCCTAGGTCGGGGAATTTCCACATGAGTCAAGGTGAAGTCAAAAAAAAATAAAGTAATAAAATAAAAATGCATATATCTTAAAAAATAGTGTGATATTGGCACAAAAACAAAAAAAAGTAGAACAAAATGGAGAGCTATGGATGCTTAAGACAAAGGAATCATTGCACAGCGGTGAAGTTAAAGTTTTTCAATAGTCCTTAACTGGCCATCCATATGGGAAAAAAATGAATCTTAACCTGCACTTTCATCTAAGGAAAATAAATTCCAAGTGAATTATAGACCTAAATATGAAAAGTAATACAATACAGTTTCTAAAAGATAACATAAAAGACTATTTTAATCACCTTGACACAACTCTTAAAAAGGCAACAGAAAAAAAGTCTAGAGGAAAAGATGAGTAAATTAGGCTACTTTATAGTTAATAACTTATTCATTAAAATAATCATTTAAGAGTGAAATGGCAACCTGCAAAATGGAAGAAAGGATCTGTAATATACCAATCTAACAATGAACTCATATCCAAAATATGTATGAAGAACTTCCTACAAATAATTCAGACAATCTAATATCAAAATTAGAAACTTGAATAGGCCAATACACATGAAAAAAAATGTTCAGTAAAAAGAAAAATAAAATTTTTTAAAAAGCTCAATCTCACTAGTCATTAGGAAAATACTAATTAAAACTGTAACTAAATTATTACCACATACTCATAAGGATGAGTACAATGTAAAAGAAATAACACCAAATGTTGATGAGAAGGTGAAACAACTTCGCCCATCAAGGACAGAAAGGATAAACTGTTGTATACTATTATGTACAGACTACTATTTTGGCAATGGAATGAATGAACTAGCTAG
The DNA here is from genome assembly GCA_006410615.1 of Neotragus moschatus. Lineage (NCBI taxonomy): Eukaryota > Metazoa > Chordata > Mammalia > Artiodactyla > Bovidae > Neotragus > Neotragus moschatus. Next base: position 799,331 of record SJYA01002100.1, on the reverse strand, counting down.
ATCTCATAAACGTGTTGAGCAAAATAAATCAGGAGTACATACTACAGGAGTCCTTTCATATTAAGTTCAAGGGTAGGCAAAACTCATACATGGTGATTATACAGAAAGAATTATTTAACACAGCAGGCCTCAAGTTGCTATCTTCAGAAAGACTTTTTTGTAAGGCTGATCTTTTGGCTGATGTTGGAACTTGGCTTCTCTACACTGATACAAAAATTTCCTCTAACTGATAAGGTGACTTTTAGTGCCTTGATTGTTCATGAAAACAGTATGACTTTTAATCAAAGTCTGTCCTTTTTCTGAGAGTCTGGAATTTTAGCATATGCTAAGCAGAGAGTGTCTAAGTGACCAGAACTCACTAAAAACTTTGGGCACTGGGTCTCTAAGGGCTTCTCTGGCACAAACGCTGCATTTTCACTGCTGGGGAAAAGTGGACTCTGAGTGACCAGACATGAGAGGGAGAGAACATAAGGAAGACTACACACAGATCCTTCCAACTCTACCTCTGTCTTTTCCCTCTCTTAGGATGCAGATGTGTGCTCTTACTACATTGCTGTAAGAAACCTTAGCTGTGAGTACTACTATATACTGAGTATATACAGTACACCTATATACTGAGCTATGAGTACAACTATATAGTGAGTTCTATGAGTCCGAGTGAATCTCTGAATATGGGGGTGGCTTGGAGACCCCCTCAACATAGTAATGATAGTGAGAACAATGGATACATTTAGGGAGAGGTTAACAACCAGGAGTGGGCACTTTCTGAGGTGCTGGCAATGTTTTCTGTCTTGAACATGACCTGTGTATATTTACCTTACAAAAATTCATAAAATTCTAGACTACCATTTTTGCACTTTTCCCTATGGATGTCATATACCAATAAAACAGCTTCCCATCACTCTTCCCCTCCCCGTCAATAGCCAACTAATCTAATGTGCATGTAGTCAAACAGTGCCTACCATGGGGGAGAGTACTGAAAGGACCACAAAGGAGAGGAAGTTTAGGATGTTAGTTTTTTTTTTTAATCTGGGCAACATTTTCATGGACATGTTACTCTGAAAATCTAACAAGCTATATACTTATGATTTGTGATTTTCTTTACATTTTCTTTGTGATATGCTTTACATCAGTAAGTTACAAAAATTATATACAAGTCTTTTTTTTTACACATACATATATTTGTGTACATGTTAAAATGTACACTTCTACAGTTATCTCTCAATCTTTTTTTAAAACTAATGTCTTCCTTGTCCTAGCTCTCCCTGTCACTGTTCTGTGTCCTTTTTTCCATTTGGCACAGTGGAATGATTCCCCAAATCCATCAGCTTCCAAACTGGTCTTACCTTTCTGTGACCTCTTCTCCAAGTGGAAAATATTTTAAAAAACCAGTTTGAGAATACTATCTTTCTCTGATTAAGATCCTTTAGTGACTTCCCATTACTCTTAGGATAAAGAACCAACTCCTGAGTCTTAAAGATTCTGTACAATTCAACCCTTGTTTTCTTTTCCCTCTTCATATCATACCACCCTTCCACTTTGCCACCTCACATGCCTTATTTCAGTTTCATGAATGCACTGCGATTCCCTTTATCATAGGGCTGTTCCCCATGCTGTTTATTCAACCTAGAATACTCTTCTTGTAGCTTTTTTTCACTTCCTTTGCACAGGAACATCTATGCAAAGATCTGTCTTTAGATCTTCACTCAAATGTCACTTACTGAAGAAAATTTTTCAGATTTGAAAAGAGTACGTACATCACACACACACACACACACACACACACACACACTCCCCCAGGTAGGTAAGACTATTCTACCTCCATGTACAGTACTCTCCCCCTTATCCATGGGGGATATATTCCAAGACCCTCAGTGGTTGCCTGAAACCACATATAGTACTGACCCCTATATATACTATGTTTTTCCAATACTAATGGGTAGGTAGTGTATACAGTGTGGATAAGCTGGACAAAGGGATGATTCACATCCAGGACAGGACAGAGTAGGCCAGTGTAAGATTTCATCATGGCTACCCAGAACAGCTAAAGGTTATGAATTTCATCCTGCCAAATCCAAAGGTCACTTCCTGTCTTCAACTTAATCACCCTTTCAGTACCAGTCAACCATTACTGACCACTCCTTTTTAAGGTTTGAAATTTTTTCTTTCAATGGCCTCTTACTAATTCAAGATTTCCAAAACATATTCCAAAGAACACTAGTCAAAGAATTGCCCCAAATAAAAACAAAGGAGGTTTCATGGTCAAATAAATTTGGATAATACTACATACTTTATTCTACATTTGGGGTTTTAGATACTTCTCTGGGATCTTGAGTAATTTAGCTAACCTCTCTGTGCCTGCTTTTCTCATCTGAAAGCAGAGACTATCTCAAAATTTATTGCAAGGGTTAACTGAAATAGTCTACATAAAACACACAGAATAGTGCCTGACACACAGAATATGAAGCATTCTATAAGTATTATTGTTATTATTACAATTCGAAGCATTGTTTGGAGGATTAAATAAGATCATATGAAAGTACTTTAAGATTGTATCTTACAGAAGTGATTCTCAAACATTGTCTCAGGAGCCCTTCACCCCTTAAATTATTGACTAACTAAAGAAATTTTGTTTACATGCATCTTATCTATATTTATGACTATAGAAACTGCAAGTTAGAAATTTAAAAATATTAGTTCATTAAATATAGCAATTCCATTACATGTTATCATAGATAACATTTTAATGAAATAGTTATATTTTCCAAAACAAAAACCATTTAGTGAAAAGAATGGCACAATTCACCATCTTTGCAAATTTCTTTTATGTCTAACTTCATAAAAGAAAGCTACAGTCTCACATCTGCTTTTCAATATAATCTGTTGCCATACATTGTTTTGGCTGAAGTACAAGAAAGAAATGACTTCTCAATGATATGCAGTTTAAAAGACTATTACAATATTCCTGTTCCCTACATAATTGTGGATGCTCTTTGATAGGACACCGAAACTCCACAAACGGTGGTTTCTTAAAGATTAGCTGCAATGTGGAATCTGAAACCAGACCAACGAGCCTTCTCATACTGTTTGATTAAAATCCACCAGTCTAACTTGCACTTTGAATAGAACTTTCATCCATGTGTGTCTTTGTAAAATCATGAATTTATCAGTTTGGAAAATATTAGTTCAGTAAGTTTGGCAGACTGGATACATGGTAACACATTTCACTATATATTTTTAAAAGTCACAATTATCAATATCACCACTGATCTCATCAGAAAAGTCTAATTAAAGAGTTGTCTAGCTCAAGGTAATGAATATAAATTTTCCAAAATTCTAACTTTTGCTTGAATGCCTGGCTGTCAGTTGTTTTTCTTTAAGTGGCAGGCTTATTTTGTTCATTTCCAAGAAAATGTCTACTAAACACCTATGTCTGAAGTCATATTTAGAAAATTTTATAAAACACAATATATAACTTATCTGAGTAGTGACTTCATAATGTTATAAAGTCCCTGAAAAACTCCATGGTACACTCCTGAGATAATGAGCACACAAAAGGCAAGTAATGTCAGTGTTATTATGAAGTAGTTTTCACCTTTCTGACTCCCTGAAAGGGTCGTGGGGACCCTCCTGAATTCCTGGAAACCACCATTTTACACTGCATGCATTAGAGTATATCAACTCTCAGTTAACTTTGATTAAACTACCAAAGAATCTTACAAGACCTCACTACCTCAGGGGAAAGTTACTACTGTCTGAGAAGAAAGAAGAATGTTTCAACTGCCCAGTTCAATTCAGTCGCTCAGTTGTGACCGACTCTTTGTGACCCCTTGAATTGCAGCACACAAGCCTCTTGATGAAAGTGAAAGTGGAGAGTGAAAACGTTGGCTTAAAGCTCAACATTTAGAAAACTAAGATCATGGCATCTGGTCCCATCACTTCATGGGAAATAGATGGGAAAACAGTGGAAACAGTGTCAGACTTTATTTTCTTGGGCTCCAAAATCACTGCAGATGGCGACTGCAGCCATGAAATTAAAAGACGTTTACTCTTTGGAAAGAAAGTTATGACCAACCTAGATAGCATATTCAAAAGCAGAGACATTACTTTGTCAACAAAGGTCCATCTAGTCAAGGCTATGGTATTTCCAGTGGTCATGTATGGATGTGAGAGTTGGACTGTGAAGAAAGCTGAGCGCTGAAGAATTGATGCTTCTGAACTGTGGTGTTGGAAAAGACTCTTGAGAGTC
>SJYA01002100.1:755442-793284 GCA_006410615.1 Neotragus moschatus | reverse complement strand
CACACACACACACACACACACACACACACACTCCCCCAGGTAGGTAAGACTATTCTACCTCCATGTACAGTACTCTCCCCCTTATCCATGGGGGATATATTCCAAGACCCTCAGTGGTTGCCTGAAACCACATATAGTACTGACCCCTATATATACTATGTTTTTCCAATACTAATGGGTAGGTAGTGTATACAGTGTGGATAAGCTGGACAAAGGGATGATTCACATCCAGGACAGGACAGAGTAGGCCAGTGTAAGATTTCATCATGGCTACCCAGAACAGCTAAAGGTTATGAATTTCATCCTGCCAAATCCAAAGGTCACTTCCTGTCTTCAACTTAATCACCCTTTCAGTACCAGTCAACCATTACTGACCACTCCTTTTTAAGGTTTGAAATTTTTTCTTTCAATGGCCTCTTACTAATTCAAGATTTCCAAAACATATTCCAAAGAACACTAGTCAAAGAATTGCCCCAAATAAAAACAAAGGAGGTTTCATGGTCAAATAAATTTGGATAATACTACATACTTTATTCTACATTTGGGGTTTTAGATACTTCTCTGGGATCTTGAGTAATTTAGCTAACCTCTCTGTGCCTGCTTTTCTCATCTGAAAGCAGAGACTATCTCAAAATTTATTGCAAGGGTTAACTGAAATAGTCTACATAAAACACACAGAATAGTGCCTGACACACAGAATATGAAGCATTCTATAAGTATTATTGTTATTATTACAATTCGAAGCATTGTTTGGAGGATTAAATAAGATCATATGAAAGTACTTTAAGATTGTATCTTACAGAAGTGATTCTCAAACATTGTCTCAGGAGCCCTTCACCCCTTAAATTATTGACTAACTAAAGAAATTTTGTTTACATGCATCTTATCTATATTTATGACTATAGAAACTGCAAGTTAGAAATTTAAAAATATTAGTTCATTAAATATAGCAATTCCATTACATGTTATCATAGATAACATTTTAATGAAATAGTTATATTTTCCAAAACAAAAACCATTTAGTGAAAAGAATGGCACAATTCACCATCTTTGCAAATTTCTTTTATGTCTAACTTCATAAAAGAAAGCTACAGTCTCACATCTGCTTTTCAATATAATCTGTTGCCATACATTGTTTTGGCTGAAGTACAAGAAAGAAATGACTTCTCAATGATATGCAGTTTAAAAGACTATTACAATATTCCTGTTCCCTACATAATTGTGGATGCTCTTTGATAGGACACCGAAACTCCACAAACGGTGGTTTCTTAAAGATTAGCTGCAATGTGGAATCTGAAACCAGACCAACGAGCCTTCTCATACTGTTTGATTAAAATCCACCAGTCTAACTTGCACTTTGAATAGAACTTTCATCCATGTGTGTCTTTGTAAAATCATGAATTTATCAGTTTGGAAAATATTAGTTCAGTAAGTTTGGCAGACTGGATACATGGTAACACATTTCACTATATATTTTTAAAAGTCACAATTATCAATATCACCACTGATCTCATCAGAAAAGTCTAATTAAAGAGTTGTCTAGCTCAAGGTAATGAATATAAATTTTCCAAAATTCTAACTTTTGCTTGAATGCCTGGCTGTCAGTTGTTTTTCTTTAAGTGGCAGGCTTATTTTGTTCATTTCCAAGAAAATGTCTACTAAACACCTATGTCTGAAGTCATATTTAGAAAATTTTATAAAACACAATATATAACTTATCTGAGTAGTGACTTCATAATGTTATAAAGTCCCTGAAAAACTCCATGGTACACTCCTGAGATAATGAGCACACAAAAGGCAAGTAATGTCAGTGTTATTATGAAGTAGTTTTCACCTTTCTGACTCCCTGAAAGGGTCGTGGGGACCCTCCTGAATTCCTGGAAACCACCATTTTACACTGCATGCATTAGAGTATATCAACTCTCAGTTAACTTTGATTAAACTACCAAAGAATCTTACAAGACCTCACTACCTCAGGGGAAAGTTACTACTGTCTGAGAAGAAAGAAGAATGTTTCAACTGCCCAGTTCAATTCAGTCGCTCAGTTGTGACCGACTCTTTGTGACCCCTTGAATTGCAGCACACAAGCCTCTTGATGAAAGTGAAAGTGGAGAGTGAAAACGTTGGCTTAAAGCTCAACATTTAGAAAACTAAGATCATGGCATCTGGTCCCATCACTTCATGGGAAATAGATGGGAAAACAGTGGAAACAGTGTCAGACTTTATTTTCTTGGGCTCCAAAATCACTGCAGATGGCGACTGCAGCCATGAAATTAAAAGACGTTTACTCTTTGGAAAGAAAGTTATGACCAACCTAGATAGCATATTCAAAAGCAGAGACATTACTTTGTCAACAAAGGTCCATCTAGTCAAGGCTATGGTATTTCCAGTGGTCATGTATGGATGTGAGAGTTGGACTGTGAAGAAAGCTGAGCGCTGAAGAATTGATGCTTCTGAACTGTGGTGTTGGAAAAGACTCTTGAGAGTCCCTTGGGCTGCAAGGAGATCCAACCAGTCCATTCTAAAGATCAGTCCTGGGTGTTCACTGGAAGGAATGATGCTAAAGCTGAAACTCCAGTACTTTGGCCACCTGATGTGAAGAGTTGACGCAATGGAAAAGACTCTGATGCTGGGAGGGATTGGGGGCAGGAGGAGAAGGGGACGACAGAGGATGAGATGGCTGAATGGCATCACCGACTCAATAGACGTGAGTTCTGAGTGAACTCCGGGAGTTGGTGATGGACAGGAAGGCCTGGCATGCTGCAATTCACGGGGTTGCAAAGAGTCGCACACAACTGAGCAACTGAACTGAACTGAACTAATCTTCCTGCCACTGCCCTAAGGTGAGTTGATTAAATATATATATATATATATATTTAAAGTGCATTGATGCTACTTTTTCTAAACCAATATGAGGTATTAGGGTATGAAATTCCACAGAGTGCCATGTATTAATTATACTCTTGAATTTTAAGTTACTTCTAAACAGCTGTTTTTAAGTGTGCACAGGGACTTTCCCGGTGGTACAGTGGGTAGGAATCCATCTGCCAATGCACCACAAATACTGGAGCCTGCATGCTCTAGGGCCTGTGAGCCACAACTAATGACCCCCTGTGTCACAGCTACTGAACCCTGTGCACCCATGCTCTGCAACAAAAAAAACCACAATGAGAAGCCTGTGCACCGCAACAAAGAGTACCCCTCACTTACTGCAACTAGAGAAAGCCTGTGTCCAGCAACAAAGACCCAGGGGACCAAAATTCTTTTTGCATGTACATGGAATTTATAAAAAATATGAATGGGAAATATACTATTTAACAGCATTAAGTATATTTATATTTATGGTTAGTTAACAATGTGAGTTAACTTTTGAATAATAGATGGGCTGGCAATGTCACCTTTTATCAACCCTCCCTACAACCCATTTACAGAAGAAAAAAAAAACCTATAACCACTAACCCTAAGAATACAATTATTAATTCAGTAAGCAACTCTGGAAACTATTTCTTTATTATAATAAACTGGGCATGGTGAAAAATTGTCAAATACAGTAGAATTTAAAATCCTATAGTATTGATTTTTGGTTCTGATACAAAGTTAAGACCTTTAATACATTAAGCAAAATTTGACAGACATAAAAGGACTATTACTGTATAACTGACTTAGATAATATGAGTATAAAGTACCTAAAACAGAAAAATTCATGAAGACTGAAAATGGACTGGGGTAAAAAGTTACTGCTTAATAGTTAAGTTTTTGCTCAGGATAATGAAAAAGCTGTGGAAGTAGACAGTGGTAATGAATGCAGAACACAATGAATAGTAACTAATGCCATTGGATTATACACTCAAATATGCTTTTAAAAAAATGATTAAAATGGCAAGTTTCACACTACTGCCACTTACATAAGGGACTTGAGCATACATGGATTTTGGTATCTGCAAGGGATTCCTGGAAACAATCCTCTACAGACACCAAGACACGCCTGCATATTTTTATCAAAAAAATTTTTAATTAATAACATGATACACCAAAAGCCACTTAACTGCACATTTTAAAAAAGTAAATTGTATGGTATGCGAATATCTCAATAAAGATGTTTTTAAAAGCGTTTTTGAAAAGCTCGTAATTTGGTCATGAAATACTCAAAGGGCTCTTATATATAGGTTGGTGCAAAAGTAATAGCGGTCTTGCATTGTTGAACTTTGCTGTTTGACAGTGGAATACATTCTTATACAAATGTGGCTATACATCATTTTAATGCTACCCGTCTGATCCACTACAGCTTTCTGAATCCTAGTGAAACTATTACATCTGAGAAGTACGCTCAGCAAATCAGTGAGATGCACCAAAAACTGCAATGCCTGCAACTGGCATTGATCAACAGAATGGGCCCAGTTCTTCTCCACGGCACATCACACAACCAATGCTTCAAAAGTTGAATGAACTGGGCTATGAAGTTTTGCCTCATCTGCCATATTCACCTGACCTCTCATGAACCAACTACTACCTCTTCAAGTATCTGGACAACTTTTTTGCAGATAAAACACTTCCACAACCAGCAAGAGGCAGAAAATATCCTCCAAGAGTTTGTGGAATCCAGAAGCACCATTTTTTATACTATAGGAATAACAAACTTATTTCTCGCTGGCAAAAATGTTTTAATTGTTCCTCTTTAGATTAATAAAGATATATTTGAGCCTAGTTATAATGATTTAAAATTCATGGTCCAAAACCACAGTTACTTTTTCACCAACCTAATAAAACAGGGCAGAGTCCAGTGCCAGTCCCTGACAGTCCTGTGGTTAAGACTCTGTACTGCCACTACAGGGGACACGGGTTCAGTCCCTAGTCAGGGAACTAAGAGCCTGCATGTCACAAGGCCAGGACAAAAACCAAATTTAAAAATAGATAAAACAGGACACAGCTTTGTTCACTGTCACCTGAGAACAAAAGTAAGACCTCCAAAGCATAAATTATAAGGGGGAGGCACATTTCCACTCGATACAAGGAAACAATAGTCAGTGCTGTCCAGAATCCTCAAGTATCCCCTCACAAAGCAAAGGAAGTGACACTAGAGGTGTTTTAGCAAAGGCCCACCTGTCAGAAACGTATGGAAGCCTCTTAAGGGTCTAGAAATAACTTGATATGAAATCGTGTCTATGTCTTTTCTTAACAGTCCTTATATTAGATTCTCAAAAGGAATAGAGACCCAAAAAAGTTTAAAAGCCACTACTCCTGAGGGAATTCCAACCCTGCACAGGATACTGCACTAGATCGACAAACTCCTTCCAAATCTGAGACTATAAGCCCCTACAGGCCATGCTCCTCAACTATGGAGTATAATGGAAAGAGTATTCACTATCTATAAAGATTAACAACCTGTGGTCCAGAAGTGACCAGTGGTGCCTTCATTATGCAAGTGAAATATACTTCCAACTGGGCTCAAAGGAAGACAATGCTTAACAGAGCGAGGCCCAGTCAGATTAAGATGCTCCTCTTCTCTGCTCCCACAGAACCCAATGGCTATTCCTCACTCTCCTGAGCTGGTAGTTCCTTCTTATCTCCCTGAACTTTAAACACTAAGAATACTCCAGGGCTCAATCCTCAGACCTAGTCTACTTTACCTATCCAGTTCCATGGTTTTAAATACCCTCTATAAACTGAGAATGCCTGTATTCACAATCTCCAGTCTGGAAGTCACTAAATTCCAGACCTGTATATCTTTTAATAGCTTTGGCTCTTAAATATTTAGGTCATTGATCTAAATATGGACAATTTTGAGTTCATTTATGGATATGTATGAAGAAAGACATCTATTCTTGAATGTCTATGAGGCCTCTCAAACTTCACATGTCCTAAACCAAATTTTTTATAGTCCTCCACTGAACCCGCTCCTCCCAGTCTTCCACAGGTCAATAAAGGCTCAGGCTAAAAATCTTAGAGTCATTCTTCACACAGATGGCCAACAGGCACATGAAAAGATACTCAAAATCACTAATCATTAGAGAAACACAAACCAAAATCACAAGGTACCAGCTAACACGAGTCAGAATGGCCATCACTAAATAACAAATAACAAATGCTGAAGGGAGTGTAGAGAAAACGGAACCCTGCTACACTGTTGGTGGGAATGTCAGCTGGTGCAACCACTATAGCAAACAGTATGGATGTTCCTCAGAAAACTAAAAACAGAGTTACTGTATGATCCAGCAATCCCACTCCTGGTCATTTATCTGGACAAAACAGTAATTCAAAAGACACATGCACCCCCATGTTTATAGCAGCACTATTCACAATAGCCAAGACATGGAAACAATCTAAATGTCCACTGAAAGACAGAAAAAGAAAATGAGGTACATATCTATAATGGAATACTACTCCAGACATAAAAAAGAATTTAACAATGTCATTTACAGCAACATGGATGGACTTAGAGATTACCATACCAAGTAAGTCAGAAAGAAAAAGACAATACCATATGATATCACTTATATGTGGAATCTAAAACACGACACAAATGAACCTATCTACTAAAGAGAAACAGACTCACAGACATAAAGGACATACTTGTGGTTGTGAGGAGGGTTGGACTGGGAGTTTGGGGTTAGCAGATACAAACTATTATACATAGAATGGATAAACAGCAAGGTCCTATTGTGTAGCACAGGGAACTACATTCAATATCCTGTGATAAAACATACTGTAAAAGAATTTTTAAAAGAATGTGTGTACTGGAAAAAATTTTTTAAGAGTGTGTATGTGTATATGTATATAAAACTGAGTCACTTTGCTGTTTAGCAGAAATAATACAACACTGGAAATAAACTATACTTCAAATTTTTTTTTTTAAGGCAAAAAATCCTAGAGTCATTCTTGACTTCTGTTTTTCTCTTACAACCTATATCTACACCATTAAAAATCCTGCTGGTTTCACCTGCCAAAGAAACCTCAAACGCAACTACTTACTACCTCCACCTCTATAAACTTAGATTACTGCTGGATTACTGCAACTGCCTTTAACTGGTCTTTCTGCTCTCACCTTTGCTTCCCTACAATGTACTCATCAAGTTAGCCAGTGATTTTGTTAAAGATGTAACTCTCCCTCTTCTAAACCCTTTGAAGACTTCCTATTTCACTTAGGATGCCACTGTGCTTTCCACAGCCTGCAAGAACCTACACAATTTGCACCTACCACAAACATATGCACATTTTTCTGGTCTCATCTCTTCCTCTCCACGTCCCTTTGGGCTTCCCTGGTGGCTCAGAAGGTAAAGAATCTGCCTGCAATGGGGGAGACCACGGTTTGATCCCTGGGTAGGGAAGATCCCCTGGAGAAGGGAATGGCAACCCACGCCAGTACTCTTGCCTGGAGAATTTCTTGGATAGAGGAGCCTGCCGGGCTACAATACATGGGGTGGAGAAAAGAGTCAGACGCAACTGAGTGACTGATCTTCCTTAAATCAGCTTGAGGACGCCTGCTTGTACCTCTAACAAGCATGCCCTGCCTTTACATTTACTGTTTCTACAGACTGAAATGTACTTCCCCTGGATATTTCCATGGCTGACTCCCTTGCCTTCATAGAGTCTTTGCTCAAATAGACTTCCTTAGTGAGGCCTTCTGTGATAATCCTATTTAAAATAGCAACTGTGCCTCCCCTGCTGCGCTGCTAAGTCGCTTCAGTTGTGTCCAACTCTGTGCGACCCCATAGACAGCAGCCCACCAGGCTCCTCCGTCCCTGGGATTCTCCAGGCAAGAACACTGGAGTGGGTTGCCATTTCCTTCTCCAATGCGTGAAAGTGAAGTCGCTCAGTCCTCCCGGACTCTCAGCGACCCCATGGACTGCAGCCTACCAGGCTCCTCTATCCATGGGATTTTCCAGGCGAGAGGACTGCAGTGGGTTGCCACTGCCTTCTCCAGTGACTACCCTACTATTCCTATTCCCCTACCCTCCCGGGTCGCTCCCGTCAAACATTTGCTTTTTCTCCATAATATTACGACTGTGTGGATCACAATAAACTGTGGAAAATTCTGAGAGAGGTGGGAATACCAGACCACCTGACCTGNAAGATGATGCTATGAAAGTGTTCACTAACTATGCCAGCAAATCTGGAAAACTCAACTGTGGTCACAGGACTGAAAAAGGTCAGTGTTCATTCCAATCCCAAAGAAAGGCAATGCTAAAGAATGGTCAAACTACCGCAAATTGCACTCATCTCACACGCTGGAAAAGCAATGTTCAAAATTCTCCAAGCCAGGCTTCAATAGTATGTGAACCATGATCTTCCAGATGTTCAAGTTGGATTTAGAAAGGGCAGAAGAACCAGAGATCAAATTGAACATCCGTTGGCTCATCAAAAAAGCAAAGAGAGTTCCAGAAAAACATCTATTTCTACTTTATTGACTATGCCAAAGCCTTTGTGTGGATCACAATAAACTGGAGAATTCTTCAAGAGATGGGAATACCAGACCATGTGACCTGCCTCTTGAGAAATCTGTATGCAGGTCAAGAAGCAACAGTTAGAACTGGACATGGAACAACAGATTGGTTCCAAATAGGAAAAGGAGTACGTCAAGGCTGTATATTGTCACTCTGCTTATTTAACTTCTATGAAGAGTACATAATGAGAAACACTGGGCTGGTTGAAGCACAAACTTGAATCAAGATTGCCGGGAGAAATATCAATAACCTCAGATATGCAGATGGCACCACCCTATGGCAGAAAGTGAAGAAGAACTAAAGAGCCTCTTGATGAAAGTGAAAGAGGAGAGTGAAAAAGTTGGCTTAAAGCTCAACATTCAGAAAATGAAGATCATGGCATCTGGTCCCATCATTTCATGGCAGATAGATAGGGAAAGAGTGTCAGACTTTATTTTGGGGGGCTCCAAAATCACTGCAGATGGTGACTGCAGCCACAAAATTAAAGGACGCTTACTCCTTGGAAGCAAAGTTATGACCAGCTTCGACAGCATATTAACAAGCAGAGACATTACTTTTCCAATGATGGTCCATCTAGTCAAGTCTATGGTTTTTCCAGTAGTCATGTATGAATGTGAGAGTTGGACTATATAAGGAAAGCTGAGTGCCAAAGAATTGATGCTTTTGAACTGTGGTGTTGGAGAAGACTCTTGAGAGTCCCTTGGACTGCAAGGAGATCCAACCAATCATCCTAAAGGGGATCAGTCCTGGGTGTTCATTGGAAGGACTGATGTTGAAGCTGAGACTCCAATACTTTGGCCACCTGATGCAAAGAACTGACTCATCTGAAAAGACCCTGATGCTGGGAAATATTGAAGGAGGGAGAAGAAGGGGACGACAGAGGATGAGATGGTTGGATGGCATCACTGACTTAATGGACATGAGTTTGGGTAAACACCAGGAGTTGGTGATGGACAAGGAGGCCTGGCATGCTGCAGTCCATAGGGTTGAAAAGAATCAGACATGACTGAGCAACTTAACTGAACTGAACTGAGCATATAGCTAATGGGCTTCCCAGGTGGTGATAGTGGGAAAGAACCTGCCTGCCAATGCAGGAGACATAAGACATGGGTTCCATTCCTGGGGTCAGGAAGATCCACTGGGGAAAGGAATGACAACCCACTCCAGTATTTTTGCCTGGAGAATCCCATGGACAGAGGAGCCTGGTAGGCTTCAGTCCAAGAGTTGCAAAGGGTCAGGCATGACTGAAGATAACAGTGTATATGACTATATACACACAGTGTATATGACTATATATACACAGTGTATATGTGATAATGATGCCTCATTCCAATAAATGTACCATAACCTTTGTAATCATTATTCTTTAAGGAAAAGACACTGGATACTGTCATAATAACCCATTTTATACTCTTTACTGTCCATTGTATACACCCCTGGCAGTATGTGGAATGAGTCTAGGTAATATATGGATAGGATTATTTTAATGCTATTATTTATTACAGTATACTAGAAAAAAGATATCTATTTTCATTTATAGCAACATATACATTTCTTTTTGTTTTCTTTTAAAAATTTTTATTCTTCTTATTATTATTTTTTACTTTACAATATTGTATTTTGTTTTGCCATACATCAACTTGAATCTGCCACGTGTATACACATGTTCCTAATCCTGAACCCCCCTCCCACCTCCTTCCCCATACCATCCCTCTGGGTCATCCCAGTGCACCAGCCCCAAGCATTCTGTATCCTGCATCGGACCTGGACTAGTGATTCGTTTCTTATATGATATTATACATGTTTAAATATGAAGTGCATTAAATTAGAAAACCAGCTAACCTGGTGGTGCAGAGGTTAAAGCGTCTGCCTGCAATGTGGGAGACCTTTGTATTAATAGAGGTTATACACAAATATGGCAAAAAAAATATGAACTTTGGGGATGACTGATATTCTGTATTTTTTCATACATTTTTCAGTTTTAATGAGACAAAATTGACTATGAGTTTAAACTGTACAGCATTATGATTTAATTTAAATCTATTGTGAAATGATTACAATACTTTAGTTAACATTCATCTCACACAGATACAAAAAAGTTTGTGTTTTGTGTGTGATGAGAACTCAGAATCTACTCTCATAACAATTTTCAAATATATCACATGGCAGTGCTAACTACAGGCATCAGGCGGCTCGTTATATCTTAGAATACCAATCATCTCATAACTGGGAGCTTGTTATTTTTGACCATTTTCATCCCAAACCTGTCCACCCGATTCCCCACCTCTGGTAACCAGAAAGTTTCTCTTTTTCTATGAGTTTTACTTTTTTAAGCTCCTATATGTAAGTGAGACCATATTATACTTGTCTCTGACTTAGTTTATTAGCATTGTTGTTCAGTCACTCAATTGTGTCCAACTCTTTCTGACCCCGTGGACTGCAGCATGGCTGGCTTCCCTGTCCTTCATCATCACCCTAAGTTTGCTCAGACTCATGTCCATTGATCTGGTGATGCTCTCCCACCATTTCATTCTCTGTCACCCACTTCTCTTCCTGCCCTCAATTTTTCCCAGCACCAGGGGCTTTTCCAGTGAGTTGGCTCTTCACATCAGGTGGTCAAAGTACTGGAGATTCAGCATCAGTCCTTCCAGTGAATATTCAGGGTTGATTTCCTTTAGGATTGACTGGTTTGGTCTCCTTGCTGTCCAAGGGACTCTAAAGAGTCTTCTCAAGCAGCACAATTCTAAGGCATCAATTCTTCGGCGCTCAGCCTTCTTTATGGTCCAACTTTCACATCCATATATGACTACTGGAAAAACCATAGCTTTGACTAGATGGATCTTTGTCAGCAAAGTAATGTCTCTGCTTTTGAATATGCTGTCTAGGGTTGTCATAGCGATTAGCTATGACATAGATGATTAGTGATGCTGAGCACCTTTTCATCAACCTGTTATCCCCTCATACATCTTCTTTGGAAAAAATGTAAATTCAGATTTTTTTGCTCATTTTTAATTGGATTATCTTTTTTAAATTTAGCTATTAAGCTGTATCAATTCTTTATGTGTTTTGAATATTAAGCCTTTATCAGGTATATGGCC
Organism: Neotragus moschatus; assembly: GCA_006410615.1. Lineage (NCBI taxonomy): Eukaryota > Metazoa > Chordata > Mammalia > Artiodactyla > Bovidae > Neotragus > Neotragus moschatus. Next base: position 781,745 of record SJYA01002100.1, on the reverse strand, counting down.
TGTAAATTTCTTCCAATTCTGTAGGCTGTCTTTTCATTTTGCGGATTATTTCCTTTGCTCTGCAGAAGCCTTTTAGATTGATGTGACCCTCGCTGGTTTATTTTTGATGTGGCTGTTTGTGCTGCAGGTGCCATTTCCAAAAACTCCCTGCCAAGGTCTATGTTGAGGGGCTTTATTCCCGTAATTTCTTCTAACAGTCTGATGGATGCAGGTCTTAGATTTAAGTCTTTAATCCATGTCAAGTTAATCTTTGTGAGAGGTGTAAGATAGGGGGGGTCTCGTTTCATTCTTTTACGTGTGAATATCCATTTTCTGCACCACTGTTCTTTAAAGAGACTGTCTTCTCTCCATAATCTGAGCTCCCTTGTCAATACTAGTTGACCACACATGCATGGTTTATCTCAGAGCTCTAGTATTTTGCATTATTATTTCCAGATACTTGTTGCAAAAACTTCCTCTTGGTAGATTCTATCAACCAGTGCCTGCACCAAGCGAATTCCACCCAGTGGTAGGCTGGTCAATAAGATTTCCAAAAAAAATAAAAAATAAAATAAAATAAATGAAGAAGAAAGAAAGCTCTGATGTGTGCTGTTTGCTGATTTCTGTGAGGTAAATACTCCCGCCAGGGCCAATTTGAAGTTACCAGTGTTTTAAACTGACCTGCCAAATTCCTGAATATCTACCAGGCAACTCCCTACGGGCTCCTATGAGCCAGCTCCCCAGTACCACGTCAGGCTTAACTGCTGGAGGCAAGATTTTAGTAACGGCCGTGGACAACACCAGGTGCAAAAACAGCATTCCGGATTCTGTGAGCCGCTTTTCTATCTCAACGATCTACAATTTCAAAAATGTGCCAGGAGTGATCAGTCCTGAGTAGGGGTTCACGTGTTTAGGAAAAGAACTCTGAGGAAAGGTCACCCCGGAGATGATCTCTGCCTTACTGTGCTTTGAAACAGAGCCAAGGTTTCATGGAAACATGCCTTCCTGACACCAGGCATAGAATGCATTATAACCAGTGGTTTTGTACCTGTCATCTATGCCAGGCCCATGTGGGGCCCATCCACAGACACCTAGTCCTCTCTGCTCTGAAGCAGAGCCCCTGAGCCCTCAATCACCATGTCCATGGGCTGGAGGTCCATCAACCCCTCAATATCTCTCTCTTCTTATCCCAGAGTCGGGAAGATGGACACACTCAGCAGATGGTTGTTGGGTAATGGGGGATGAATAAACCAGCATCTCTTTAATTAGCAGGACTGAAGAGATTCTCTCGTTTGACTCCCTAATTTAACAGGCGAGAAACCCCAGCTCCAGTGATTTTTCCAGAGGTTCCCCCCGCCCTTCTCGTATGGGACAGCAGTAGAGACCTGGCGTCTAATTCTCTGTGTCCTTTCTTGCATTCATCACAGCACAGGGCTCACTTGTAGTCACAACTTGGTCCCCCTCCTGCATGAGTATAAGCCTTTCTGTAATGTGTGCCATCTGAACACTCGGCCATCCAGCCACAGAGAGCTGGCCACCTATTCCATCCTAGGGGGTCTGTCCTTCCTTCTTTCTCTCCTTCCTTCCTCCCTAACCTTCCTTTCCCTTCTTTCCTCTCTTCATGGAAATCAGTCTCGTGGAACCCCTTAGGGACAACTTCTGGAAAATACAAAACCAGGGCTGTTAAACCTGCTGATTATTGGAAAAGCTCCTCGACCTTTAGATTTGCTGTAGGATGAGACCTGGGCCGAGTTAAGAGACACTATGGCATCAGCTGGTGGCCCAGGAGGGAATGTGGCCCCCAGGTCCCGGTTCTCCTGCTCCTGTGACAGCTGCTAGCAGTCTCGTGTTCTGGAGCCCCACTCCGGGTCCTCAGGCCTCGGCGCACACATGCCAGTCACTGGCACAGCCTGCCAGCCCTAGTCCCTGCATCTGAACGACCTGAAGCCTGGGAAGGCCACCCATCAAGGTCAGCACAGCGGACAGAGACCCTGCATCCCTGTGAACAGGGTGCAGAGGAAGGAACAAGTGAGTTCTCCGAGGAGGAAGGCCTGGCTGTCTGAGGCCAGCTGTGTAGACAAGCACAGCTTCTTTGAGGGTTCGTGGCTCCTGAGAGTGAGGGTTAGAAGCCAGGGTCACACCTGTGGGCACCTGAGTTACAGCACAACTGCCTTCTCAGCACCGTAGGGAGGAACGTCGACTCCTGTCGCCTTGATGAGCGGGCCCACCTGGTGTCACAACGGCCTCCACAGGAGGGGCCAGGAGCCCCGAGCAGGGACCCTGGGGCTCAGTCCCTTCCTTCACTCAAGGTCCTGAGATGTGTATAAGAGACAGACTTTCCCCTAATGGAAACTAGNCTGCCTTCTCAGCACCGTAGGGAGGAACGTCGACTCCTGTCGCCTTGATGAGCGGGCCCACCTGGTGTCACAACGGCCTCCACAGGAGGGGCCAGGAGCCCCGAGCAGGGACCCTGGGGCTCGGTCCCTTCCTTCACTCAAGGTCCTGGGGACCGTGAGGATGTCACTTCTGGCATGACTTCTACAAAATCCTGCCGAGGCCTGGCCACCCTGTCACTCTCGGCCACCCACTTGTATGCACAGTTCTGGTTATGCAGCCACGCTGGGACCCCTTTCCACCTCCAGCCACAGAGGCCAGGATGCTGGGGGACCCCGTGGCCCCATCTGGGCCCCTCAGGGCCCCTAAGAATACTTACTAGGCATCTGCTCTGTGTTTTAGGAAATAACTGCTGGGGAAACAGAAGGGTTTGGCAGGCTTCAGGTCTGAAATGGGGATAATCCATTTGAAACCTGGAGGCCTGGGCAGAAGTGATGTAAAAATTAAATTAAGACGGAAGCACGAAATCTGTCTTCCTGGCCCTGAGACAGCCTCACCTTAGATTTCATTTTAGAGCAGATAAAATCACAATTAGAAATAGTTCAATCTCTGCTGTCCCCTCCATTTTACATCTGGAGACCCAGAGACAAGAAGTAATCCATCTGTCCCAGGGACAGGAAGAGGAAGTGCCCTGTGAGGTCTTTGTTTTTTCAACAAATATTTTTATATGCTAGGCCTGGCTCTGAATACTTTTCAAGGATGTGCTTAGTAGCTCAGTTGTGTCTGACTCTTTGTGACCTCCGGACTGCAGTCTGCCAGACTCCTCTATCCGTGGGGATGCTTCAGGCAGGTATACTGGAGTGGGTTGCCATGTCCTCCTCCAGGTTTCCAAGGATAAACACATTTAATTCTCAGTCTGAATTTATGGGATTATATAATTGATACCATCATTGCTGTTTCCATCTCTAGTTTCCATTAGGGGAAAGTAATGCTCAAAATTCTCCAAGCCAGACTTTAGCAATACGTGAATTGTAAACTTCCTGACGTTCCAGCTGGTTTTAGAAAAGGCAGAGGAACCAGAGATCAAATTGCCAACATCCACTGGATCATGGAANGGACGCAGACGTGGGTTGTAGGAGATTTCATTTTCCGCAGCTTTGCAGCTACACTGTGGCCCCGTTAGCTTCTAGATTGGAAGCCCCAGGGGCTAAAATTCAGAAAAGCAATTACTCTTACGTCATGAGGCTTCCAGAGGAGCAAGAATAGCGGCATGATTCCACCTGCACCCCTATAGAGATTGGTCCCTCTGTCTTTCCTTCATAGTTGTGGCGTTTTAACGTTCTTGTGTTGCTTAAGCCCCAAAATGAGTGACCGATACCTAGAACAAAGGATTAGTATCAAATTTTGTGTGAAACTGAACAAGTCTGCAAGTGAGACTCACCATCTTTTAAAAGAAGCTTACGGGGATGAAGTCATGTCAAGGGCCAGAGTTTTCGACTGGCACAAAAGGTTTAAAAAAGGACGCGAAGACATTCGAGATGATGCCAGAAGTGGTCGTCCTGTCACCCACCGGACGGATGAAAATATTAAGAAAGTCAAAGACTTGGTCTGTTCGAATAGGCAGTTAACCGTGAGGATGATGGCCGAAGAGTTAAATTTAGATAAAGAAACTGTTAGGCTCATTCTGAAAGAAAACTTGAATATGAGGAAAGTATCTGCAAAAGTTTTGTCGGGTAGTTTGAAGGATGAACCTAAACCTCGAAAACTTGACTTTTGCTCTGATCTTTCAAAGGAAACTAGGAAAAACAGCTCATGTGTGAGGAAAAAGGTAAGGAATTCTGAAGCATGCAGTCATCTCCAGTGAGAAGCTGGTGAGGAAATGCCTCTGCCTGTATCCCATCCCAAAATCCGTTCCCCTGCCAGCCAGCTGCTGCAGACGTCTTCAACCAACCTTCCCAGCAGGACAGCTCAGGGTTGGTTCACACACCATGGTGAAAGGAATATGGGGTGGCTGAACCCAAACTGGAAAGCTGCCTAGCAGTTAGGCACCTTCATTTGCTGCTCATTTATTTTCAGCTTCTTTACTGCTCCTCTCTGTAGATGATATCTCTGCTAGTTACTCTTTACTGAACTCTTGGGCCAGCTTCTTTGCTGTTTTCCACAACTTTGAAGAACTTTTGGCTACTGACTTCTGGTACTTGCTTGTGCTTAACTTTTTCCCCTTAACAAGTTTTTTCTTCACTGACCAGACCTTAGCTTGATGTGGCTGTCCTCTTCCTTTGTTCTCAGTATTCTGCCTCGGGATCATACGAATGAAAGGTGGGAGCGTGACCTCTTGGAGTCTTTCTGTGTGCCCAGGGAGGCATACTCTGCTGGGAGGACCTAAAAGAAGGCCTACAGTTCCAACTTACTTCACAGTCAGGGCCTGAGGTATGGTTCAGAAGGCAGTGGCATGCTGACCTGTGGAGCAATGCTAAGGGCCTGTCCAGCCTAAATGACTCAGAGGGAGCCCCTCAGAACTCAGAAGTTAGCCTCCCATCCTGACCTTCTCACAGACCTACCCCTCACAGAAGAGCTGGATTTGTTTCATTCTAATCTTGTGCTTTGGACTCCCCTCTACTCACTTCCTTTGGGTGTATCCTGTCTCATGGAGAAGGAGGATCTGGTCCTGAAAAATATCATATAAACCAGAGGATTCAGGTCCAGGCTATGATGTGTATAGAGTAAGAAAAGGTAATACTCTAGACCTTGAATTCAGGCAGTCTTTTGCCTCTGTGCTGATTCCCACATATCAGCTATTTTTAGTAACTAATACCAACATTGTCAGGTATTTTTTTAAACACCTTCAGTGTTTAGAACACTGCTGAGCATTGACAGTGTGAGGTTATGAAATAAGATCACCAAGGTCTGGGTGGACTTCTTGCATGAGGTGGTTCCTGGACTGAATCCTTAGGAAATTAGGCACATTGCCAGGCAGGTAGAACAGGATGAGGTTTCAAACCTATTGTCAGTAGGAAAATGAGGGCGCTATTGGCTGAAATAGCAAAGTCTAAAGAGGAAGATAATAGTGTTGTGCAGAAGATGAACAATTTGAGATAATTCGCTTCCTCTCCTCTTCCCCAAACTCTGTTCTAATAGTTTATAAATTGCTTCCCCCTGAGTCTGTAGGCAAGTTTGTAATAGCCCACTTATTTGGTTATCTAATTTTCTCATCAAACCCTCAAAAAGAAGCAGTCTTTACTAGTTTAGACTCCTATATCTCTTCCTGAGTCTCTGCCAGGATTTATAGAGTGGAACTTTTCCCAAATGGGTTCCAAGAAATACCACATAGACTGGAAACATCTCAGAATGCCTGGTGGAGGAATGTCTGTTGGATAGAGGTGGGATGGTTAGTAACAGCATTTCACAGAATTGGCCACTGTCTATGTTTTAACCCAAGGATTTTTACATATAATAGCTCCTATTTTTTAACTGGTAAGTTAGTAGACAGTCCTGGTTGATGGTAGAGGCACATTTATTCAACATGGTTGTTTTTAGTTCTTACACTCTCATCTTCAAAAAATTACAAGTTTCCAACTAATACCTGTCAGTTTTAAGGCACCCTGAAAACTAGACCTTATCTCGCAAATATATTTTTCAGGAAAACTCTAAGCAACAGCTCACAGACTCCTGCCTGCAGAGCAGCTTCTGGGCATTTCATCTCAGGATCATTGCATCTTCCTATGTCAGATAAAACCCTGGGCTCCCTGTAAGGCCTTTCCAACAACAGTGCACTTCTAGGAAGAAAACCCCACAGCTGGCAACCAGAAGCAGGTAATCAGGAGGGTGAATTCAAATTGTTCCAAGTAGCTGTAATGAGAAAGACTTATTTATTACCTACCTTACCTTAGATCGGAGAAGGCAATGGCAATGCTCTCCAGTACTCTTGCCCGGAAAATCCCATAGATGGAGGAGCCTGGTAGGCTGCAGTCCATGAGGTCACTAAGAGTAGGACTCGACTGAGCGACTTCACTTTCACTTACCTTAGATCATGTCCTAGGCAGTAGTCAGGTTGAACTATATCACCTGAACCCATTACCCTTTTGCAAGTTCTCTCAGAAAATAGTCAATAAGATCATAATACACTCTAGAAAGCCTTAAGTTTGGAGGGAGATAAAGATACTCNACAGCTGGCAACCAGAAGCAGGTAATCAGGAGGGTGAATTCAAATTGTTCCAAGTAGCTGTAATGAGAAAGACTTATTTATTACCTACCTTACCTTAGATCGGAGAAGGCAATGGCAATGCTCTCCAGTACTCTTGCCCGGAAAATCCCATAGATGGAGGAGCCTGGTAGGCTGCAGTCCATGAGGTCACTAAGAGTAGGACTCGACTGAGCGACTTCACTTTCACTTACCTTAGATCATGTCCTAGGCAGTAGTCAGGTTGAACTATATCACCTGAACCCATTACCCTTTTGCAAGTTCTCTCAGAAAATAGTCAATAAGATCATAATACACTCTAGAAAGCCTTAAGTTTGGAGGGAGATAAAGATACTCATGGAGAAGGCAGTGGCACCCCACTCCAGTACTCTTGCCTGGAGAATCCCAGGGACGGGGGAGCCTGGTGGGGTGCCATCTGTGGGATCGCACAGAGTCAGACATGACTGAAGCAACTTAGCAGCAGCAGCAAAGATACTCATGCAGACCAAATCATTCACATACGGCTTCTCAGGTTCTCAACGCTCCATTTTAGAGCATAATCTCTAAGGAGTATCCCCAGACAAGAGAGTTCTCATGTAACAGTACCCCTTTTGTGTCCACCTGTCAAACCTGTTTTATTTCTGACAAGAATTTTGCCTGCCTGCACCTTGCTGCCTAGGCCCCTTGAGCTTTGGATCTTACAATCTCAGGGACCCTCCCATCATCAAGCCCCAGGCCCTTGGCCTTGACTTCTCTCAAATATTGCTCAGTTCACTCTCCAGTCTACTCATGCACCTCTGCTTCCCTGGGCTTTGTTTTCAAGTTCTGGACCACACCTTCCAGTAGCTGCTTTTGGCTTCTTTGGTATGCTGACCTTGAATTCCCCTTTTGGTCTTGATTTTCCACTCAGCTGTAGCTCTTCTCTCTTCTAATTTTTAGATCCCTCTTTGGCTCCCTAGGTCAGCCTTATAGTCTTTTTGTTGTTGTTAGTTTGTTTTTGGCCATACCATGCGACTTGTGGGATCTTAGTTCCTCAACTAGGGTTTGAACCTGGGCCCTTGGCAATGAGAGTACAGAGTCCTAACGACTGGACCACCAGGGAGTTCCTGGCCTTATAGTCTTTTTTTTTTTTTTTAATTTTAATTTCTTATCTTTTTATTTATTCTTAGTGCATTATGACAATGCATTTTAATTATTAGGCTGTGTTACTGTACATAATTAAAATTAATAACACTTCTCTTATTTTTTTTAATTTTATTTTATTTTTTTCATCTCAGGTGTAGTCTTGAGTAAAGAAATTAGTCCATCTCTGGCCCCAGATTGCCTTCCTATCCTCAAGAAGAAGGGAAGGGGCACAGTTTGTTTGTCTCTAGCCACCTGTCACCCTTAGCCACCAGGGGTTCCAATCCCCAGAGGCAGTCAATATTACTAGTTTCTCAAGGCAATTTAGTTACCTCTGGTACTCAGGAATTGTAAAAGGATTTCAGAGGTATAATATGCAAATCCATTCTCCCAGCAACTATATTTTCCTTGGCAGGAGAAGCTCCATTTAACCATAAGAGATGAAGCCTGGCTCTCTATAGGTTGTCAGGAAGAGAGCTGGCCATCTGCAAACCTTGAGTATAATTCTCAAGCTCAATACACAATCAAAGAATCTCTTTGGCTTTCAGGCTGATCTTCCCCATCCCTATTATGGTTCAAAATCCACATGGAATGTTACATACCATGGGTGCAAGTCTGGGAGGAACAAACACTTGCCAGGGCAGATCATCCCATCATTGAGTTTATCCAGTTCTTTCCTCTCCCATTTTCCCACCTTCCTTCCACCTGTCCCACTGGTACTGGGACAGAAAGAATAAAATATTCACCAATCTTTGATTTCGAAAAACATGGATAAGTTCTGCAGTCTTCTGAATTCTGTTCCTGGCTCTGAATTCTCATTGAAATGTCATTGTTTGGGAAAAATGTGTTCCTGGGACCTGCTTTCCAGAATCTTCCTTTCAGATCCATTCCTTAGCATTCAAACTTGTCTTTGGAGATGCCTAAGCAAATCTGGATGCTGAATGACTTGAAGATGTCTAATACAGGAATGGGGTACTATTGGGAACTGTCTGTCACTATATCGCATGTACTGATCAGCCAGCCTGCTATCTGCAGATACCATTGCCACAAGTCTCACTGGGCTCATTGGAATCGGTTACCAGGGTCCCATGTGGCTCACTTTAAGAGTCTTTTTTGCTGCTGGGATTGTATATGTAACCCTGCATTCTCCAACTGCTCCTTAGTTGGATTAGACCTCTCAGATTTTATCAGGCTTTTGCATCCTATATGAGGCAACAATCATGTATTTTTCTTCTATGGTCCTGCCTTGTCAGATTCTTACAAATCTGTCCCAGTTGCATCACCCCTCTCCCAGTATTAATATCCAGAAACAAAAATTCTGTAGCGAGAAACTTTAATACCTCTAAGGACACCTTTGGATTTAATGAAGAGATCAACAAACTTCTGTAAAGGAAATGTCCTAGGTTGTATGGGTAACTTTCTCAACATTTTAATGCAAAACCAAACATAGCTAATATGGAAACAGATGAGCATGGCTGTGTCATAATAAGGATGATTGATCCTTTTTCATCAATTACATTGTTAATGTTAAGTTGATCTGGCAATATCTGGCAATTTACTACTATAGAAATGGTGGAATATTGAAGGGAATCTTTATGGTGCCAAGAGAGTGAACCTGAGCTGAATGATTGACTATTTTACCTTGACCATATTCTGATTCACAAAATAAATTTTATGCCATCCTTTACTAAAAATTACAATATACAAACTACTACCTATATTTTGCCCTTGTAATATCTCAAAAAAAAAAAAAAAAAAAAGGCAATACTGAAAATGGTGCCAAGTTACAACCAATGATAACAGAATAAATTGAAGATAACTCCAAAACTGCCTTGACCATGGATGGTGTTTGAATAAGTTTGTTATCAGGAGGTAACAAAACTCATTGAATTACGTTTATTGCATGCTTGTAAAAAAACTATATATATATATATATATATATATATATACACACACATACACTTGCAACTGATACTAAGCTGTGTTCTTTCAGATGTGTTTACTTGTTTTTCTCCCAGAGAGCCATATTGTGTCACCTTCATTTAAACTGATTTTCCAAAGTTGAAATATAATCTCAGGATTGAACAGACATTTGCAAGGGTGTTTAATCCAATCAGTCATGTTTCGTTTGAATCCAGGAGTGGCTAAATACTACAGCTACTGAAAAACTGCATCTGAAAGAAGATTCTGTGTTAATTCAGCAAATTTTTATTGAGTGGCTTTATGTGCCAGGCACTTTCCTGTTTGCTGGGGTACAGGAATGGACAAAGCAGACACAAACCTTAGGTTTGATGGTCTGAAATCTAATTATATTACTCTTCACTCTTGCAAAACTTCTGTTCCATGTGCTCATACTAACTCTTTTTCAATTGCCTACCTGGAGAAAGGTATGACCTTTGCCACAAGCCTCTCTGCTGTGGTCATGATGCCTCTCCAGCTGCATTAATAATTTAAGGAATGTATTATATTTTATTATCCTTTAGACCAATCTCTATTGGTAGAAAAACATGCTGGCAATGTTGGAAGTGTAAATTGGCAACAGCTTTCTGAAAAGCAATTTGGCAGTATCTATTAGGAACTTTAAAAATGTTTATATCTTCTGATCCTCTAGTTCCACTTCTGGGAATCTGTCCTAAAGAAATAGTCTAAAATGTGAGCAAAATGTATGCTTTAACAATCCAGAAGTCCAACAGTAGAAGCCTGGTTAAGTAAATTACAGTATGACTGTACAGTAGACTATTATGCAGTCATTGTAATTAATATTTGAGTTAAAACAGCATGGCAAAATGCTTAGAATGTTAAGTGAAAAGAGTGATACACAAAATTACATACATAAATCCAAAAGTATTTTTCTAAAATATTATTACTTTTATTAGTAATAATAAAAGTGCTATTTAATAATAAAGTGCTTTTATAAATAAAAGTTTTATTTATCAAAATAAAACATTAGCACCAAAAGTTGGCAACAGAGAGAGTCGGGCCAAACCATGAGTTTGGCCCAGGAACTGTTAACTGGCTGGGTCCACATAGAGACTGTTTGATACTATTGTGTTGGTAGTAGTAGTGGAATGGGAGTGAAAAGGGCCTTTCCGAAAGGAGAAGGTGACCAGAATCCCTACAGAAATCCCAGGTGGCATGAGAAGACACCATGAATGGCATGTTCCTGTTACATGGTCCTAGGGAGGTAAGGAACACATGTGGACCAAGTATGTTCAGACAAATGGAAAGGATTTGAAGTACTCTCCTGGGTAAAATTAACCTCATTCTTGCATTCTCTCATACAAAATGAATATTCTTGAGAAATTTTATTACAGCTGATTCTCTGAAGAATCCTTGAGCCATCCATATAATTTCTTTAGGACAGGAATGACTTTCCATGTGCCAAGTCCACCTCCTCCCATACTAGGACACTCAACATGGATGTGCACAAGAATATTGGATATTCTGCATGGAGAATACCACACACATATTAATAGTCATCTTAATGATGTAACTTACAAACTCTAAGGCTTGCAAATGTTTTTTGATGGTGTCCAGAATTACTGTGCGTTTATTTATATCTGAAGAGTAATCATGTCATGGTATTTTCAAATGAGAAATGATGTCGATAATGTCATAGAAGAAATGTTCTGTTGGGGAAGTGTGTCTTTCCTTGTTACTTTAGCAAAATGTTTGTCATTAAAATGCCAAATACATCTCCTTGGTGAATTTCTAATTTTCAAGTGAGTACACAAGGTAAATACATGTTTTATAAGCGTCTATATTTCAGATTTGTTGAGCTGGAAGGGTTCTTCAAGGTCTAAGTCTCTTGGTTGATAGAACTAAAGAATGAAACTGGGGTTTTAGTCCTGCTTCTTAACAAGCCATGTGACTTTAGGCAGTTCTTTTTTTTTTTTTTGGAAGTTCATTTGCACCACTGGAGCACTTCAAGTTATACATCCATAGAAGGAGAATAATAAAACCTACCTCGTGGAGGGGTTCATTTGGTTCATTTAGCAAATATTTATTGATTGCATATATGTATCTGACTTCTAAATACTGAGACAGCAGTGAACTAGACAAAAAAAATGTTCCTCTTTATAAGCTTACCTTTAAGTAGGGGAGACAGACAAGAAATAAGATAAATGAGTGAAAATATGGTATGTTCATGATGATTAGATGTGAGGCTTACATTAGAGTAATGTATGTGAGGTGCCCAGTACAAGATCTGGCGTGTAGTAAGTATTCAATAGAGAGTAATTTCCTTTGCTTCTTCAGTCTTCCTAACAGCTCCTCAATTAGTCTGTAGCATGGTAGTAATCAGAAAAAGGCCTGACCCAGTGCCTTCTACCTCTTGCCAGTTAATAAAGCCTACTTTGTTTAAGAAGACAAAACAATTCTTACAGATGTGTTTTGCACTTCCTGTGTGGCAGGTTAATCAAGGTGGTGCCTAAACACTGTTGATAAACATCCTTTTCTGAAACCAGTTGGCAAGGGCCCTTGCCTGGAGCTAGATGGCATTTGTCCACAAAGACAAATGCATAGTGTCTTTGCTCTTTAAGCACAATGGACTAGGAAACTATACTGGCTGTTTCTCTTAAAGAAAAGATGTGTGACCTATATCCTGTTCCAAACATTGCAGAACTGTGCAAAGTTTACATTATTTATGGGAAACCAGGGTATTGACTAAAAGCCAGGAAAAAGAAGGTTTAATACTTGTGGTTTCTATATATATTTTTGCCCATTGTAGAAAATTTGGGGAGTTCAGAAATGTTTAAAAAACCAGCCAAAAGTTCATCTTTAGGGTTCAGAAATTTCACCATTTTCAGTGGCTTCTTTGTTGTGGAACACAGGCTCTAGGGCATGGGCTCAGTAATTGTGGCACATGGATTTAGTTGCTCCACAGCACGTGGAATCTTCCCAGACCAGGAATCGAACCTGTGTCCCCTGTATTGGCAGGAGGATTCTTATCCACTGCACACCAGGGAAGCCCCTGAGTTCCTTCTTTAGGCCTGCATCTGTACTAGGCACAGAGGGTATAGCCCTTGCCCTCAAGCAGTACCAGCCTTGTATGGTAGGGAAAGGCCAGATGTGGAGAGACCCCTGAGAATGGGCTCCTACCTTAGACTGTCAGGCTTTTTCCCACAAGTCAGCTCACAGAACAAGCTTTTGTAAAGAACTGGGAACAAAGGTTGGAATCGTCACACTTAAGGTGATTGTGGGTAAGAGAAAGGGGAGTATAAAGAGGCAAAACACAGAGAGCACTGATAACTGCCTGACTGGCATTGACTCCCCAGCTCCTCTTGTGTAAAAGGGCCTCTAGTTCTGTCCTGTGATGTTACCTCTCAGAAGAAACCGGTCGTCAGGCTGTGGGCCGTCACTCCTCTGACTTGCTTTAAGAACCTAATAAGTAGTGAAAATTCAGATTCACCCAGATTAGATGAGGAAATTGGCCCAGGGAGAGTGAGTGAATTTTCTTGAATCACACATCTAGTTGGTGACAGAGCCAGGATAATAGTGAAGGACCCTGAATTTCACTCAGTCCAGTGACTTTTTTCCCATTACTCCATTGGTAATAATTTCCTTCACTAAAGTGTGCATTCTTCGGATAACTCTAAAATAATGGTCACTCTTGCATTTGATGAATATGGTTTATCAATAACTGATTTACATGCAATTTGGGGAGAACATGTTTATGGCATAGAAGGTGGTAAAAAGGTTTTTCCAAGTTTTCCTGGGATGTCTGGGTCTTCTCCCAGAGGTATGTTTTCACAAGTAAATGTTGGCATTCTGTCATTCATTTTTTTTCCAGATGTTCTTCCCAAGTAGTGTGTTAATATTTTGTGCTTTTAATATTTATCACATTTTTAAAAATCTGGGCACATAAATCTTATTAAAATTCTCAACTATCTCCTCTCTGCTATCTGAAATTTCCAGGTGTATTTATATTCATGACAGTATCTGAAAGCATGAACACTGTCACATCATTAGGGCTTATATTGCTAAACCCTAGATTTGTGTTTCTAGATGTTCTGAAAATTCTTTACACTTCACTTGTAAATGCCACTATACTGCACCACGACATTTCCATAGTAACATATATTTCAAACAAGAAAACAGAAGAAGCCCAAGAAAAAGGGAAGGACGTCTCAAATACAAAAAAAAAAAAAAATTAAAAGTAGACTTCATAAGATGGGGAGGAGTATAAATTCTGGTTTGATGTCCCATAAGAATTGAATGTCCTGCAGGCCCACTTTAAGGACTGGCAATTTCCACTACCAACAAAGTAGCCCAATTTTGGAGTCATGCTTCCTTTGACCCTTACATCCTGTCAAGTCCAGGTTATTCCACTAACATGTCTTAGTGTCACATACTGCATCCAGACAGGGGTGATCACCTACCTGTCACATCACTGTTTTGAAGTCCATTCTCTGCAGTGCTGCACACATCCTATTTAGTTTGGAGTTTGGTTTTAAAAAAAAAGCCACAGGCTTTTTGATGCCAGCTTTTTGAGCTTGATTAAGTCACACCCTCTGCCTGGAATCCTTCCTTGCTGCCATCCACCTGGCAAACTCCTACTTAGCATTTAAGCTTCAGCCTTATCATTGCTGTCCTCCACTGCCTACCTCTTGGTAAAGCAGACCCCACAATGTACAGTGCCCATTCTTATGTCAAGGAAACCATAACACTTATCTGAACTTAATTGTTTGCAGAATGTTTTTCTTCTACCAACCCAAAACCACATTTGATTACTCTCTGTATTTCTTGCATCCAGAATAAAGCTTGGCTGGAACTGTTCAATAAATGTTTGATAGATGAATGAAAGAATAGACATTTATGATGCTTTTGTGTGTGTGATTAAATTCACCATTTTAACCAGAGTGTGCATTTCAGTAACATTTGGCCTGTTCACAGTATTGTGTGATCATTACCACTGTCTAGTTCTAGAACATTCCAAAAGGAAATTTTGTATCCATCAACTACTCACTCCTCATTTAACCACTTCTGCAGCACCTGGCAACCACTAATCAACTTTATGTCTCTATGGATTTGCCTATTCTTGGCATTTCAAATAAACAGAAGCATGCAATATGTGGCCTTTGTGTCAGCTTTTTTGACTTAGCATAATGTTTGCTAATTCATCCATGTTGTAGCATGCATCAGAACTCCATTACTTTTTAGGGCTGAGTAATAGTCTATCGTTTTGATATACCACATTTTTATCTATTGATGTTTAAATGTCTGATAGACATCTAGGTTGTTTCCACCTTTTGACTTATGAATAGTGCTGCTGTGAACATGTATGTACAAGTTTTTGTTTAAATATTTGTTTTTAATTTTCCTGAGTATATACCTAGGAATGGAATTGCTGGGTAATATGGTATTATATGTTTAACTTACTAAGGAACCACCTGACTTTTCCACAACAGTTATGCCATTTTATGTTACCACCAGCAATGTACAAGGTAAGGGTTTCAATTTGTCCACATTCTCTCCAACACTTCATTTCTTACTCTATCCATGCTAATGAGTGTGAAGTGGTATCTTTTGATTTTGATTCCCATGTCCCTAATAACTAATGATACTGAGCATGTTTTCATGTATTTTTTGGCCCTTGTGTATATTTTCTTTGGGGAAATGTTAACTCATGTCTTTTTTCCATTTTATTTGGGTCATTTATCTTCTTGTTGAGTTGTAAGAGTTCTTTATATATTCTGGATACTAAACCCTGATCAGGTATATGCTTTGCAAATACTTTCTTCCATTTTGTGGATTGTCTTTTTTAAAAATAAAATTTCTTAATTTAATTTATCTTTTTGGCCATGCTGCATGGTTGGGGGATCTTACTTAGTTCCCCAATCAGGGCTCAAACCGGTGCCCACGTGCAGTGGAAGAGCAGAGTCCAAACCACTGGACCACCAAGGAATTTCCATGGATTGTCTGTTTACTTTCTTGATAGTGTCCTTTGATGCACAAATTTTTTAAATTTTTATGAAGTCTGATGCTGCTGCCGCTGATCTATTTTTTTTTTTCTTGGTTGCTTATGCAAAGAAAACATTGCCAAATCCAAAGCCATGAGGATTTGCCCCTATGTTTTCTCCCAAGAGTTGTATAGTTTTAGCTCTTATATTTAGGTATTCAATCCATTTTGAGTTTGGTTTTGTATATAGTATGAGATGAATGCCCACCTTTATAATTGCACATGTGGATGTCCAGTTGTCCTTACACCATTTGTTGAAAAGACTGTTCTTTCCCTATTTTCACATTTGTTTTAGAAAAATATTTTCAAATTATAAGTAAACAATTCTTTTTTTCTTCCTTTCCATATTTGAAAGATTTTGCTTCACCTTTGTTCCTCTGTATAGACTGTTTTCTGTCATGCTGCTCTTTAGACTTTATCATGGACCTCAGCAATTTTATTAATAAACCCTGGGGTAGTTTTCTTCATGTTTCTTGTTTGAGTTTCACTGGGATTCTTGAATGTGTGACCCTAAAGGTTTCATCAGACTTGGAAAATTTATATCTATCATTTCTTTCAAAAATTTTTTTGCCCCTCCTTCCTTTATGGTCTCCAATTACATGTATATTAGTCCACTTGAAGTTGTTCCTTAACTCAGTGATGCACTGTTCAATATTTTCTGTCTTTTTTTTCTCCCTCTTGTATCTTTTTGTGTAGTTTTTATTGCTATGTCTCCAAGTCTATGAATCCTTTCTTCTGAAATACCTAATTTATTTTTATTTCATTTAATGTACTTCTCATCTGTAGTTTCTATCCCTAGAAATTTGGTTTGGGTTTTGTTTGATTTTTTAAAGTAGCTTTTTAGTTTTGGAATAATTTTGGAGTCATAGAAAATTTGCAAAGCATTCCGCATGCCTCTCATCCAGTTTCGGCTTCTTCTAATGTTATTTTCTTGTATTACCATAATATACTTATCAAAACTAAGATATCAACATTGGTGCATTAATAGTAAATAATTAACACATTTTATTCAGATTTCAACACTTTTTCCATTGATGTCTTTTTTATGTTCCAAGAATCAGCTGAAGATGGCACATTTCATTTAGTTGTTCTGTCTTCTCACCCACTACAGTTTCTCAGTCTTTTTATTTGTTTGTTTTTAATGACTTTGAAAATTTTGAGGCATGCTGGTCATGTATATTATAGACTATCTTTACTTTGGATTTGTCTGATGTTTTCCTCATGATTAGACTGGGGTTGTGGATTTGGGGAAAGAATAACATAGAAGTGAAGGGTCCTTATTGTTACATCACATTAGAGGGCACATTATGTCCACATTTCATCATTGATGATGTTATTTTAATCACTTGGTTAAGGCAGTTTTGCTAGATTTTCCTACTGTAATGTTGCTACTCTTCTCTTTCCATGCTTTGTTCTTTAGAAGCAAATCACTAAGTTCAGGCCACATTCAAGAAGAGGGGAGTGGTTAAGTTCCATCTCTTATGGTGGAGGGTAGTATCTACATATATTATTCAGACTTCTTCTATATGGAATAATTATTAATATATTTTCTCCCCAATTTATTTATTTATTCAATGACTGGTTTATATCAGTTTGGATTCATGTGTATTTATTTAACATTTTGTATTATAATTCAATACTATTTTATTTATTTTATTGCTCAAATGGTTCCAACTTTGGCCACTGGATGCCCTTTAAGATTGATTTCTGTGTCTCTTTGACATGGTCCATCCTTTCATTTTCTTAGCACTTCCCTCAGTTCAGTCGCTCAGTCCTGTCCGACTCTTTGGGACCCCATGAATCGCAGCACGCCAGGCCTCCCTGTCCATCACCAACTCTGGGAGTTCACGCAGACTCGCGTCCATCGTGTCAGTGATGCCACCCAGCCATCTCACCCTCGTTCGTCCCCTCCTCCTCCTGCCCCCAGTCCCCCTTTCTACTATTACATTATGCCCTAGGATCATCTTACATTTCCCCTGTTCCAGATCTGTAATTAACCATTTCTCTAAAGTGCTTTGGTTCCTTTTGTTGGAGAATGGTGTTTTGAAACCAAGATATGGACACTGGTTGTAGGGAAGTCCCTGGGTCTTTTTTTGTATGTCCATGTCTCTATTATCAAGCCCACTCTTTTCTCTAGTTTCTTGATCATGTGGAATATAATTATAACTTTTAATGTCCTTATCTACTCATTCTACCTATCTTAATCAGTTTTAAGTGACCGACTTTTCTCCCCTCATTATGGGTCCTTTTATCTGGGTCCTTTGACTTTTGGAAAAGAGATTTTGGCTGTTATTTTTAAGCATTGTTAGGTGGGACTAGAGCAACTAAGTTATCCTAGGGCTAAATTTGCCCCATTATTGGGATGAAGCCCATCTGATGCCTTGTGATTTATGCCTTGCCACTCTTTTAATGTTGGGAACAGGCACTGGACCTCTGTGATATTCAAGAATTATTCCTTCTAATTCTTTTGGATGATTCTTTTTCTGGATTCAGGTAGTTTCCTCACATGCATGCTCAAGACTCAAGGTGGACCCGCAGCAGATAGCCAGAGCTTCCTTTCTGTTCACCTCTCTTCTTTGGCATTCTTCTCTGTGAACTCAACACCTTAACCACCCCAGATTCCCCACTCCATCTCCTCAACTCAGGGGAACTATTGAGTTCTGCCTGGGTTTGCTCTCTTGGTACCAAGGCTAGGAAATCCTCTCCATGAGGAAAGCAGAGATAATCATAGGGCTTACTTCACTTATTTCCTCTTTTAGGAATCACTATGTTTAGTTACCTGATATCCAATGTCTTAAAAGTCATTGTTTCATATATTTTCTCCAGAAATAGGTCTAAGCCCTATTACTACATCTTGGCCAGAAGCAACAGTATAAACACAGAAAATTAATAGAGCTAGGGCTTATAATTAGCTTATGGGCATGCATACCATAAAACTTAAAGATGTAATATATATAGTGGTTAAGAGTATGGACTCTGGAAAAAGACTGCCTGGATCCAGACTCCGGTTTTCCATCTTACTGGCTATTGTCAGCTACAAATTGGCACTTGCTGTCTACACGGATTAAATCGTGTGCTGCTGCAGCTGCTGATTTTCAGCACTTCCTGAGAGGAGCTCAGAGTGGAGAGTAGAAATGAGGCACTCTGTACTCTGGGAAAAACTGGCAGAACAGGTCTGCAGATATTTGGATATTTTTAGGAGCTGATTTTATGAGCCCAATTCTTTTATGTCCTCATTTCTGGAAAAACACTAAAATCTTTCATGGTGATGACTTCTCATGACAAGCAAAAACTTGCAAAAAAAAATATGTGCTTGATTGCATGTAGTTTCGCCTCACCAAAATCACATATGTATTGACCTTCCCCTCTACCTCTCTGGAGCAGTTTCTCAGAGTTATCTGAGATGCTGTCTCCCAGGTGATAGTCCTCATTTTGCCCTAAATAAAACTTGACTCACAACTCTAATGTTGTGCTTTTTTTTTTTTAAGTCAACACCATAAACCCTGGGCCAGTCATATAATCTTTCTGGGTCTCAATTTCCTCATCTTTAAGAGAGGATCTTAATGATCTTATCTCACTGGCATGAGATGAGGGTTAAATAGTACATGGAAAGCATTTGGAACAGTGCTAGGTTCAGAGCAAGCATTCAATAAATATTAGATATCATTATTCTGAATACAGTAGTCTCCCCCTCTTATTTGCAGGGAATGTATTCCAAGACCCCCAGTGGATGCTTGAAACCACAAGTAATGTGAACCCAATATGTACTGTTTTCCTATATATACATATTTATGATAAAGCTTAATAAATTAGGCACCATAAGAGATTAACAACAACGATGAATAACAGAATAATTATAATGAGGTACTATAATAAAAATTATGTGAATATGGTCTCTGTCAAAATATATTGTTGTCCTGTACTCCAGAAAAACATCTATTTCTGCTTTATTGACTATGCCAAAGCCTTTGACTGTGTGGATCACAATAANCAGCTTGAACATCTGGAAGTTCACAGTTCATGTCTTGCTGAAGCCTGCCTTGGAGAATTTTGAGCATTACTTTACTAGCGTGTGAGATGAGTGCAATTGTGCGGTAGTTTGAGGATTCTTTGGCATTGCCTTTCTTTGGGATTGGAATGAAAACTGACCTTTTCCAGTCAGTCAAATCTTTTATAGCTTCACAAATATTTTGTTTTCTTATTCTATTAGGTCCTGAGGGAGATGTGTCAAAATCTTCCACTATGTGGATTTGTCCATTTCTCCTTGTAATTCTGTCTTATATATTTGGAGGCAATATATCCAGTTGGAACAAATACCTTCTGGTCATTATATCTTCCTGATGAACTGTCCCTTTTATCATTAAGGCATTTGACTCTATCCCTAACAATGCTTTTTGACTTAAAATCTATTATTGTTGCATTATTTCATTTTGTATTTGCCTAGTATATCTTCCCCATCCTTTTAACACTTCTGTTTCCTTAACTTTTGAATGCACTCTTGTAACCAACATACAGCTGGATATTTAAAAATCCAATCTAAGAATATTTGTCTCATACCCATGTTTACATTTCTCCTCATTTTGATATATTGGGGATATGGTCCCCCTTTGTTTTGTCATTTGCCATGTGTTTTATTTGCTTTATTCTCTTATCCTGCCCTCTTTTACTTTGGTTATTTTCTTTATTCCCTTTTTAGTCTCACTAATGGTTTGGAAATTGTACTTTCTAATTATATTCCTTCAGTGGATGTTCCTCTGTTACTAATGCGCATACTCAACCTAACATTGTTAAGTTAATCACTAGCTCATTGTGAAGATTTCAGGAACTTTAGAATTCTTTAAGTCTACTCTCCACCCCCTTTTATCTTCCAGGTAATTTGGTTTTCAGTATTTTGGTTCCAACTTAGTTTTAACCACTTAACTCCCTCCATTAGATGTTTTAACAGCCGGTATTTATTTAGATTTACAAACACACATACCAATTTCTCTGCCTACCTTTCTTTATTTCTTCCTTATTTTAACATTTTATTTCATGTTGGAGTATAGTTGGCTAACAATGTTTTTTTGGTTTCAGGTGTACAACGAAGTGATTCACTTATACAGGTATCTAGTCTTTTTCAAATTCTCTTCCAATTTAAATTGTTATGTAACGCTGAACAGAGTTCCCTGTGCTATACATAGATCATTGGTGGTCATCCATTTTAAATATAGCAGGGTGTACAGGTCAGTCCCAAAGTCCCTAACTACCCCTTCCTCCTTCCCCAAGTCCTTTCTTGCATACAATAAAATTCACCCTTTTACAGTTACAATTCAGTAATTTTCAGCATATTCACAAGATTGTGCAATCACCAGTATCCCCCAAAGAAATCTCATACTCATTACTGGTATTACCCCCCACTTCCTATCCCTACACCCTCAGTTCAGTTCAGTTCCATTGCTCAGTTGTGTCCAACTCTTTGTGACCCCACGGACTGCAGCATGTCAGGCTTCCCTGTCCATCACCAACTCCCAGAGGGTCCTCAAACTCATGTCCATTGAGTCGGTGATGCCACCCAACCATCTCATCCTCTGTTGTCTCCTTCTCCTGCCTTCAGTCTTTCCTAGCATCAGGGTCTTTTCCAATGAGTCAGTTCTTCGNCGGACTGCAGCATGTCAGGCTTCCCTGTCCATCACCAACTCCCAGAGGGTCCTCAAACTCATGTCCATTGAGTCGGTGATGCCACCCAACCATCTCATCCTCTGTTGTCTCCTTCTCCTGCCTTCAGTCTTTCCTAGCATCAGGGTCTTTTCCAATGAGTCAGTTCTTCGCATTAGGTGGCCAAAGTACTGGAGTTTCAGCTTCAGCATCAGTCCTTCTAATGAATATTCAGGACTGATTTTCTTAAGGATTGACCGGTTGGCTCTCCTTGCAGTCCAAGGGACTCTCAAGAGTCCTCTCCAACACCACAGTTCAAAAGCATCAGTTCTTCCGTGCTCAGCTTTCTTTCCCTAGCCCCTGGTAACCATTAATCTACTTCCTGTCTGTACGGATTTGCCTATTCTGGATATTTCATATAAATGGAATCATATAGTGTATGGCTTTTTGTGTCTAACTTCTTTCATTTAGCACAATGTTTTCAAGATTCACTCATGTTAGAATATGTACTTCACTATTTCATTCCTTCTTGTGCCTTAATAATACTCCATTGTATGGATAAGCTACATTTATTTGTCTGTTCATTAGTTGGTGGACATTTGACTTATTCCTACTTCTTAGCAATTATATATAACGCTGCTGTGAACATTTGTATCTAAGTATTTTTGTGGACATATGTTTTCAGTTCTCTTGGACATATACCTAGCAGTGGAAACCATTATTTCTTATATTCAGCAGTGTGCTGATGCACACTAAGTCACTTCAGTTGTGTCCAACTCTGCAACCCCCTGGACTGCAACCTCCAGGCTCCTCTGTCCATTGCAATTCTCCAGGCCAGAATACAGGAGTGGGTTGCCCTGCCTTCCTCCAGCAGATCTTCCCATCCCAGGAATTGAACCCACATCTCTTATGTCTGTCTCCTGCGCTGGCAGGTGGTTTTTTTTTTATCAACAGCGATACCTGGGAAGCCCCATGTGCTGAGAGATAGTAACAATCAGCTCTCATGTGGTAGGGAGTAAGGGAGTCTTTTTTTTTTTTTAATTCATTTTGGCTGCACTGGGTCTTCCTTGCTGCATGCAGGCTTTCACTAGTCATGGAGAGCAGGAGCTACTCCCCAGTTACAGTGCACTGGGCCTCTCATTGTGGTGGCTTCTCTTTCTGCGGAGTATGGGCTCTAGGACTCACAGGTTTCAGTAGTCGTGGTGCACGGGCTTAGTTGCCCTGTAGCATGTGGAATCTTCCCAGATCAGGAATCAAATCCATGTCCCCTGCATTGGCAGGTGGATTCCCATCCACTGTCCAAAGGGAGAAATCCAAAGGGAGTCTTGATTTGTAGCATTTGTTGATCTTTGAGGTGCTCAAGCTATATTCAAGCCAGCAATGTGACATCACCGAAATCTAGAGAAAGGGAAAAGATGCCCAGCAGCACACCATTACATACTATTTCCACCATACAGATACGTGAGATACAAATAACCTCCAGAGCATAGATAAAAGCAAAGTTGTAGTAAAATAATTAAGAAGTGATATATTGTGAGGATTTTAAACCTTTATTTTAAAGTAATTCATTTAAATGTAAGTTTGTGTGATTTAACTTTTATTTTTTTTAAATATAAATTTATTTATTTTAATTGGAGGCTAATTACTTTACAATACTGTATTGGTTTTGCCATACATCAGTATGAATCTGCCACAGGTATACACGTGTTCCCCAATCTGAACCCCCCTCCCTCCTCCCTCTAACAATGACTGTTTAACATCCAGTTCTCAAAATTCCTGAAATTTTAAGTTGACTCTTTGGGCTGATGTGAGCTGACTCTAGCGCCTTGCTTGCATCCCCCTCCTTACATCTAACTTATTTTTCTGGATTGAATTATTTTCCTCTTACTGAAGTATATCCACTCATATTCTTTCAGCAAAGCTTGTGTAAGGTAAACTCATCATCTTCGCTTGTCTGCAAATGGCTGAAAATTTGGTGTCACTTATGAATTGAACTTGTACAGAATTGTAGTTCGAGGTTTATTCTCTTTCCACATTTTGAAGATATTATCCTCTTGTATTTTGGCTTCCATTGTTGCTGATGAAAAGGCTGCTGTCATAGTTAACATCCCTTTTGGTGATCTGGCCCTTTTCACTGAGGGCTTTTATAGTTTTCTCTTTGCCTTGTGGCTTTGCAGTTTCATCAGGGTATGACTAGTTATGAAATTGTTGGTTCTGTTTCCCTGGAGAACCCTGACTTATATAGCTATAATATTTTTAATAATGATTTTCCATTATTCCCTCTATTAAATCTTTCTGGAATTCCTATTAGACATCTGCTTGACTTTCTCTTTTTATCACTCATATCTCTTGTTCAGGTTTTTTATCTCTTTATCTCTTTTTATTCTGTTTTGGGTAATTTCCTCAAATTTCTAAGTCCCTCTTCAGCTAGATCTATAGGTAGTTTAATATCCTTTGAATTTTTATCTTCAGTGGCAGTGTCTTTTATTTCAGGAAGTTCTAATGGTTGTTTTTCAAATCTCCCCACTCTTTCCCTCTTATACTATTCTGTTATTTTATTATGGCTTCTACTACTTCTCTTATATCTATTTTAATCATCCTAATTCATAGTCTCTTTCAGATGGTTTTGTTTTTACCCTTCTTCTTTCTCATTTGTTATGTCGATTGGCTCTCCATTCTGCTCATTTCTTTCCTCATGGGGTTGATGCTTTTTGTGAGCATCTTCATCAAGGATTGCTTTTTCCAGTGGATCTGCAAGCCCTGAATTGTTAAGCATCCTGCAGAGCTATTTTGAATTCCCTTCAGCCTAAACCTAAGAATTTTAATAGGTCTTACTTCAGCCCTAATCCAAGAATTTTATGTTAACTTCTCAATAGCTGTTTTCACATACAGGTAGAGTAAATTTAAACCCCCCATAAGCATTTGGCCATGATTAGAATTTCTGTTTCTCATGAGTGCCATTTTTTACCTTACCCAAGGCCTCATCAGACATATAGCTTCCTTGAACTTCTCTGACCTTGGGATAGAGTTTTGCTAGACTCCTTTTCATGGAAGAGGACAGAGCTTCCAATGTCAGGGCTTTTTGCAGTGGGCTCTGTTCCAACTTTCTTACTTGTCCAGAACTGAAGCTCCATCTCTACTCCTTAGTGTACAGTGTAACCCTGGCCTGCAGCTCTTAGGATCTATAACTAAGTGTGAAATCTCTGTGGCAGCTCAGGCACATCACCTGTGCCCTGTTCTGGCTTTGAGTTTTCCATTTCTTATATCTAGAGGTTTCTCTTTATATTTTTTCCAAATTGGCAATAAAACTATAACTTGTCTGTTATAGTTCATACAGCATCTCCACATGTCTATAGTTGTGGGGGAGACCCACCTATGTTAGGATAATTGGTCATGTTTCTGAAGTTTCTCAGCTCAGAAACAATCATCCTATGAGGAAGACATGTATTGTCTCCATTTTGTGGGTGAGAAAACTGAAGCTCAGAATGGTTGTCTACAATGCCAAAGCCATAAAACTTTAAATGGGATTTTTGTCTAGTCTGTTTGCAAAATCCCATGCAAGATATCTAAGCATCTTCAAGTTGACTTGGTACCACTGGCTTCTCTCCATTATTAACTTTTATGGATAATTCATCTCTGGCATCTTGGTGAAGCGAATACTCTCTAAAAGATTATTCCTGCTTCTTTAGGTAAGGCTGTTTAGAAGAGAAGGGAAGGGAGTACCGTGCAGGTCATGGAAGCTGGGCTGTCCTGAGCCTGAGAGCCCGTGGTGAGAGCCCGTGGTAGGAGCATTTGCCTGGGAGGAGGTGAAGGCCAACAGGTGCTTCTGCCACCATCCAGAAGCACTCCCAAACTCACTCGTGCAGTGGGAAGTGATGGGGACATACCAAGAGTCCTGCACCTTGTCTCTGGCTGCCTCGGGAAAAAGGAAGAAGCCCAGGCAATGGCAAGACTTACCTGTAAGTTTTGCTGAGTTTAGAGATGACTGACTGGACTGAACTGAACAGCAGAGACCATCACATGCTGAGGCTTTTCGCTTTGCTCCTTAGGCTAGCACACCTCTTGCCCTGTGTGTCCTGCGCAGAACCTGACCCGGAGTGGGTACCCTAAGAAGGCGATATGGCTCAGTGAGAGTAACTGAGGAAAAAGAGGACACATCAAATATTTACAGTGGAGGGACCTAACGAAGTGGACTGCTTACACAGGTGATAGGATAGGGGATGGAGAGGCAGCCCAGAGCTTAGGGAAACCCCTGCTATCCATAAATCAAAGGGGCAGAGCGAGGAGGCAGTCTCACGGGGGCTGGAGAGCCAGGGGATGGAAGCCAGGAGCCACGTGGTCAGAAGCTTGAACCCTAACATTGGGAGCAGGAGCCATTGAAAATATGCAACCAGAAATGCCACCTAAGGCAGATGGTGGTGGGGGGCAGGGGGCAAAAAACATCCCAGCCTTTTCCTTCCCAGCCCCACCTACCCCCAATCTCCTGCTAGTATGATACTTCCCCTAGGCCAAAGTCAGGTGTGTTGGAGCCTGGATTCCCAGCCTGGATGCGTCAACGTCCCTGCGCTACAGAGCACAACAGAGCAGAAGAAGGCTGAGGGGTGAGTCAGAAAAACAGACCCAGGGTTGGCGTGGAAGGAAGGAAGGAAAAGTGGGAAAAAAGAAGACAAGCCTATGTGTAACATATGAGCATTCTAAAATACTTATTAAATATACTTTTGTATTTGAAAAGGATTTTTCAGATAAAAAAGTTGCCTTCCTTACAGAGTTGTAAGGAACAAATGACAAAATGGATGTGAAAATCTGTTGAAAATTGCCAAGTGCTACATAAATACGAGATGATCATCGTTCATATCATTAGTTCTCTGAATGAAGGAACTGTGTTTGAATATGAGTGTCAATGGAAACACTTTATAGGGCATTTTATTATGTGTGGATATCTTTTATGCATGTGTATTAGAATATTATTAGCTGCAAGCAGTAACTAGCAGTGACTTAACCAAATAGGTAGTTACTTTCTTATATAACAGAGGTGCTTCTTTGGTCTTTCCATCTAGATTACAAGATGGTTGCGATGCCCAACTTTACCTCCAA